>WNWK01006567.1:0-104323 GCA_009830355.1 Cherax destructor
ACATGACAGGGTCGAGCACTAGACTCTGTGGGACCCTACTAGTGACATGACTGGGACGAGCACTAGACCCTGTGGGACCTTACTAGTGACATGACTGGGACGAGCACTAGACCCTGTGGGACCCTACTTTTGACATGACAGGGTCGAGCACTAGACCCTGTGGGACCCTACTAGTGACATGACTGGGACGAGCACTAGACCCTGTGGGACCTTACTAGTGACATGACTGGGACGAGCACTAGACCCTGTGGGACCCTACTTTTGACATGACAGGGTCGAGCACTAGACCCTGTGGGGCCCTACTAGTGACATGACTGGGACGAGCACTACACCCTGTGGGACCCTACGAGTGACATGACTGGGACGAGCACTAAACCCTGTGGGACCCTACGAGTGACATGACTGGGACGAGCACTAGACCCTGTGGGACCCTACTAGTGACATGACTGGGACGAGCACTAGACCCTGTGGGACCTTACTAGTGACATGACTGGGACGAACACTAGACCCTGTGGGACCCTACGAGTGACATGACTGGGACGAGCACTAGACCCTGTGGGACCCTACTAGTGACATGACTGGGACGAGCACTAAACCCTGTGGGACCCTACTACTGACATGACTGGGACGAGCACTAGATCCTGTGGGACCCTACTACTGACATGACTGAAACGAGCACTAGACCCCGTAGGACCCTACTAGTGACATGACTGGGATGAGCACTAGACCCTGTGGGACCCTACTAGTAACATGACTGGGACGAGCACTAGACCCTGTGGGACCCTACTAGTAACATGACTGGGACGAGCACTAGACCCTGTGGGACACTACTAGTAACATGACTGGGACGAGCACTAGACCCTGTGGGACCCTACTAGTGACATGACTGGGACGAGCACTAGACCCTGTGGGACCCTACTAGTAACATGACTGGGACGAGCACTAGACCCTGTGGGACACTACTAGTAACATGACTGGGACGAGCACTAGACCCTGTGGGACCCTACTAGTGACATGACTGGGACGAGCACTAGACCTGTGGGACCCTACTAGTAACATGACTGGGACGAGCACTAGACCCTGTGGGACCCTACTAGTAACATGACTGGGACGAGTACTAGACCCTGTGGGACCCTACTAGTGACATGACTGGGACGAGCACTAGACCCTGTGGGACCCTACTAGTAACATGACTGGGACGAGCACTAGACCCTGTGGGACAGCGCGAGTCTTTCCTCCTTTTCAAGGGGTCTCCACCCTGAGGTATATTACCCTATCTAGGGGGAAGGGGGTAACGGAGGACAAACATATCGTAAAATAAAGATAAATGTTATAACAAATTCCTTATTAATGTTGGCCTAAAGACCTATACGATCATTATCTTTTTTTACAATGCACACTTTATTTTTCTTAAAATTCTAAGGTCTTTGTTTAATGTTATTTTTTTTTTTTTTTTGTACAGGGTGTTTGAAAATGACGAACCCAGTTTCAAAGGAATATATTTCACGATCCGGTCCATCGTTTTGAAACACCCAATGAGTGTCGTAGCCACGACTCTGCTTACCAAATGTCTACACGCTGAAGTTAAATTAAAAGTATTAAAATGTTAAACAGCAAGACTGCAGTCTAGCTAATAGTTCATGAAGTGTCATAAGTCAAGAGAGGTGTAAAAATGGGGGTAATGGGCACGTGACAACCCCTGTTATATAGAGAAAATCCTCTCGTTCACTGCAGTAATTTGTTATATTCCTCCTTTGCACTTTCATGTTCAGATTCACATCGCATCAGGAACTCTGTTGAAGACTTTTTTGTTTGTTTTTTAAATACAGCAGCTCGCTCGCCACCAACACTACTTCCCTCACCACCAACACCCCTTCCCTCACCACCAACATCCCCTTCCCTCACCACCAACACCCCTTCCCTCACCACCAACACCCCCTTCCCTCACTTCTAATACCACCTCATCAATGACAAAACCTCCATCAGCATCGACGACAACCCTTGTGCTTGTAAACCCTCCTTCAACAATTAATAATCCCCTACAGCAATAATCCCTACGGGACGACATGTAATCCCCTATGACAGGAGGTAATCTCTCAGGTAAATATGCTCTCCCATGTTATGTGAGGACCCAAATACCCCGCAGCTCGGCCAGAGAGAGGGACCAGGCCTCAAAAAATCCCGAAAATCAGCTTATTCAAGGTTGAGGCTGAAGGGAGAGCACATACCGGTGTCAGGAAGGACGAGGGAACAAGGATTAAGCAGGGAGTCAGGCCTTTAAAAAGAGAAAAATGTGCTCCTTTGGATTCAGAGAAAAAGAAGAGGTTCTACACAGAGTGAATCGTTGTCCTAATAAAATCTACACCGTGTGTCTTTTCTTCGAAGTGATCTTTTTTTTTTCTAAGTAGAATATATAAAGATGGGAACCTCTTCTAGGTGCTTCAAGGATAAATACCGAGAGTTCTTCTTAAGGCTGTTGGAATCTTTCACTTTCCCCTACCACCCCATCTTTTACACACACACACACACACACACACACACACACACACACACACACACACACACACACACACACACACACACACACACACAAGGAGGCAGAGGAACGGATTATACCCAAAGGAAAAAGATTAAATGGGAAGACCAGAAAGAGCCCCTGGTTTACCCAAAGGTGCAGGGAGGCAAAGACTCAGAGTGTCAGAGAATGGAAAAGGTACAGAAGGCAAAGAACCCAAGTAAACAAAGAGATTAGTCGAAGAGCTAGAAACGAGTATGCACAGGTACGAAGGGAGGCTCAGAAACAATACAAAAATAACATAGCATCGAAAGTCAAGTCTGACCCGAAACTGATGTACAGTCACATCAGAAGGAAGACAACAGTCAAGGACAAGGTGATAAGGCTGAGGAGAGAAGATGGGGAACTCACAAGTAACGATCAAGAGGTATGTGAGGAGCTCAACTCGAAGTTTAAGGAAGTATTCACAGTGGAGACAGGTAGGCAGCTGGGTAGACAGGATGGGGTGCGTCACCATCAAGGGATGTATCAAGTGCTAGAGAGCATACACACAACTGAGGAGGAGGTGAAGCAGTTACTCAGTGACCTTGATACCTCAAAGGCGATGGGACCGGACAATATCTCCCCGTGGGTCCTTCGGGAAGGAGCTGAGGTACTGAGTGTGTCACTTACCATAATATTCAACACATCCCTTGAAACTGGCCAGCTTCCTGAGGTATGGAAAAAGGCCAACGTAGTCCCCATCTTTAAAAAAGGAGACAGAAAAGAGGCACTAAACTGTAGACCGGTATCACTTACGTGTATAGTGTGCAAAGTCTTGGAAAAAATCCTCAGGAAAAGAATGGTGGAGCATCTGGAGCTGAACAGGATAATCAACGCCAGACAGCACGGATTCAGGGAGGGCAAATCCTGTGTAACAAACCTCCTGGAGTTCTATGATAAAGTAACATAGGTAAGGCAAGAAAGAGAAGGGTGGGTTGATTGCATTTTCCTGGACTGCAGGAAGGCCTTCGACACAGTTCCTCATATGAGATTAGTAAAGAAGTTGGAAGACCAAGCATGTATAAGAGGAAGGGCACTGGAATATCTCAGGGAATACCTCACAGGGAGGCAACAACGGGTCATGGTGCGCGATGAAGTATCACAGTGGGCGCCTGTGACGAGCGGTGTACCGCAGGGGTCAATCCTAGGACCAGTGCTATTCTTGGTATATGTGAATGACATGACGGATGGGATAGACTCAGAAGTGTCTCTGTTCGCGGATGATGTGAAATTAATGAGGAAAATCACATCGGATGAGGACCAAGCAGGACTTCAAAGAGACCTGGACAAGCTTGACATCTGGTCTAGCAACTGGCTTCTCGAATTTAATCCCACCAAATGCAAAGTCATGAAGATCGGAGAAGGTCAAAGAAGACTGCTGACAGAGTACAGGCTAGGTGGACAAAGGCTACAAACCTCATCAAAGAAGAAAGACCTTGGGGTGAGTATAACGCCAAGCACGTCTCCGGAAACACACATCAAGCAGATAACTGCGGCAGCATATAGGCGACTGGCAAACCTAAGATTAGTGTTCCGTTACCTTAGCAAGGAATCGTTCAAGACACTGTACACCGTGTACGTCAGGCCCATACTAGAGTATGCAGCACCAGTCTGGAACCCACACCTGGTCAAGCACGTCAAGAAACTAGAGAAAGTGCAAAGGTTTGCGACAAGGCTAGTTCCACAACTCAGGGGACTGTCCTATGAAGAAAGGTTGAGGGAAATAGGACTAACAACACTGGAGGACAGAAGGGTTAGAGGAGACATGATAACGACATACAAAATACTGCGGGGAATCGACAAGGTAGATAGTGACAGGATGTTCCAGAGAGGGAACACAGGAACAAGGGGGCACAACTGGAAGCTGAAGACTCAGATGAGTCAAAGGGATGTTAGGAAGCATTTCTTCAGCCATAGAGTAGTCAGGAAGTGGAATAGTCTAGCGAACGATATAGTGGAGGCGGGAACCATACATAGTTTTAAGACAAGGTATGACAAAGCTCATGGAGCAGGGAGAGCAGAGACCCAGTAGCGGACAGCGAAGAGGCGGGGCCAGGAGCTGAGTCTCGACCCCTGCAACCACAATTAGGTGAGTACACACACATACATACACACACATTCACAAATAACAAAAAAAGGCACAATACCGTGACTGGAACAATACACACACAACCCGCACATATAAAAGGAGAGGAGCTTACGACGATGTTTCGGTCCGACTTGGACCATTTACAAAGTCACACTAACACGAAGGACAGGTGGAAGGGGTATTTATAGGCAGGCAGACAGGGGAGGGCACAAGAAAGTGGTGCCCTTCCCTGTCTGCCTGCCTATAAATACCCCTTCCACCTGTCCTTCGTGTTAGTGTGACTTTGTAAATGGTCCAAGTCGGACCGAAACATCGTCGTAAGCTCCTCTCCTTTTATATGTGCGGGTTGTGTGTGTACACATTCACACACTGTTTATTATTAAATTATTGTAAATTTATCTAAAATATATTTAGTTGGATTAGGCTAAATTAAATTGCGCTTGTTATAATGAGGTTATAAGGTTAGGTAAGTTTTCTAAGGTTCTTTTGGTACAAAATTATTTATTTTTACATTAAAATAAATAAAAAAATATATCTTGATACGTATAAGAGAAAATTTTAGAAAAAAATTAATTTTAAATAAGTTCTTCCTAATTGACCAATTTTACCTATTCGACACGACATAAAACAAGCTACGGGGGATGGAAATCTCCAGCCCAAGTACTTTCACACATTTCCGTGCGTCATCATCAGCTATGCAATGTTGCAAGAGTAGCAACAGAAGAAATGAGGGAAAGTTTTCTCAGAGTGAGGTGGAGTAGTGACTCTTGCAGTCCCCATACATACATAATATATTATGTAAAATGGTACACAGACCATCTTATAAAACATGTTTCGCACGAGGTGGACTAATAAGTCAGCGTTTCGTCACATAACCTGATCTCCACAGTTGTCACCATATGACTAGAACCCGCGGCGGGCGACTATCATAATATTCCTCCTGACACACAAAACACAAGTACCACAGTTTTAGTGTAACATCTTTATTGTGTAACCCATAGTTATCCTGTGGGCCACCACAGGGACAAAATTGACAAAGCAGAGGACCTACATGAAGGTACATGGAAAAGTATATTGGGAAACTCCAAACTTGTAATGATTTTATCAAAGCTGATGAGGACTACCAATATTCCGACAAAATCTAAGATAGAAAAGAATTAAAAGGCACAATACCGTGGAACAATACACTAATAACACACTCGTAGGCGAGAGGAAAGCTTTTGACGATGTTTCGGTCCGACATGGACCATTTACAAGTCACACCAATGACTTGTATATGGGTTATTTGTGTAAAATCTAAGATAGTGTAGACGACCATACTGATGTAACTTGTGGTGTGCCAGGGTAACCCAGCGTGACCCGAGGTGACCCGGACCAGAGACTGACAGCAGAAGGACCACAAGAAGAAGAAGAAGGGGAAAAAAGAAGCTTGATCTTGAGTCGTTTATTACCAGGACCTGCAGCCAAGTTTTCTCATAAAAGATCACTATTCACATCCTCTTTATTATTCAGGGAAAACACAGGAAAAAAAAAGATTGGCTATAAAAGCCAAACATATTGGAAAGTTTAATTAATTTTACACTGAAGACAAGAGCGCTAATCTTTGTTGTTGAATAAGAGACGCTGTTAAAGAGAGGTTGGCGATAGCGTAGCAAAATCTATCTCACTTAAAATCTACCTCACTTAAAATCTACCTCACTTAAAATCTACCTCACTTATAAAATCTGCCTAACTTAAAATCTACCTCACTTAAAATCTACCTCACTTATAAAATCTACCTCACTTAAAATTTACCTCACTTAAAATCTACCTCACTTAAAATCTACCTCACTTATAAAATCTACCTCACTTAAAATCTACCTCACTTAAAATCTACCTCACTTAAAATCTACCTCACTTAAAATTACTCGTGTAGCGGAAAAGAGATAAAGAAAACATTGCCGTTATGGGGAAGTTGTACTTTTTTAAGTTTAAATTAGACACATCAGCAGCGTGATGCTACTTTATTCTATGTTTGTGGGGAGAAGGAGAGATTTTTGGGTTCGTTCTGATAAAAGTAGAGACGCGTCAAGAAAACAATGCCAGGTGATCACCATCCCTTCCCTCTCCCTCCAAAACTTCTCACTCACTCACCTAAACTCCCTCACCCCTCTAAATCTCCAACATCCTCTTATTCTCTCCGCCCTTCTCCACCACACCCTCTTCTCTTTTCCTTCTCCCCCACACGCCCCATCTCCCTCTCCCGTCCAAACCCCTCCCCTCCAAAATTTCAATAACCCCTTCCCTACCTCGTAATTGTCTTCCCCCTTCTCTCCTACCAACTGACTCCCTTCCCTCTCCCTCCCCCACACTTTTAACAGATGAAGAATAACCACCTAAGCACTATTAGATTACAACACACCAAATATCGGCCGCCATAACAGCAGCGAGATGGCTGAAGAGTTGCGATTGATTGTGAGTAAACAGCTTAATGAAAGGTTGAGAGGGCTTGTGTGGGGTTGACAGAGACAGCCAATAAGAACTCTGAGCACGTGACATGGCATCATATTGGAGTGAAGGTTGTACTGAAACTATTGGATCCTCCAGGCTTTAGTGTTTAATTAAATTAATATTGTAAAAAAAAAAAAACACTCACTGTTCAGAATGCTGTTACGTATGAAAAAAAATGTGAAATTGGAGTGTCTATACTGGGAGTTAGCTAATTATATTGGAAAGGTCCTGGACCGAGCGTTCCAATACAGATAGACAGCTGAAAATTCCTCTTAATAATGTTACACTTGGCATGTTCTCCGTAGTGTGTGTGTATGTGTGTGTGTGTGTGTGTGTGTGTGTGTGTGTGTGTGTGTGTGTGTGTTTAATTACCGTCACAGCTGGTTCTAATCACCACCCAGCAGTTATTGTTTATCCTTTGACAAAGACGATGTTGATAATCATCATGTTTACTTCTATAAATTGCAGTATACAACTGACACAAAATAAACTGACATTACGCAGATAACCCGCACACACGAGAAAGAAACGTATGGCAACGTTTCCGCCCGACTTGGACTATTTACTAGTCACACACTAACACTCGAAGGTAAGGGAGCCAGTAAATATACAAGAGGAGGGCAGTGACCGGACACAACGACGAGGGAGAAAGATGGAAGTGAAGATGATAGTGGTAGAGGTAATGCTGGTAGTGGAAATAGTAGTAGTGGTGGTTGTGGTGGTTGTGGTGGCACAAGAGACAGAAATTCCCTGGTTATACAGAGCATGTCGGGCAGCCTTAAAATTAGCTAATCACTACTAAGTATTTAAATAGATTAGTTTGCTAGAACGCCACAGTTCGCGGCCTGGTTATGGACCAGGCCGCGGGGGAGTTATATAACAATTTGGTTTATAATTTCAATATGATGATATCTCCAAGGTGTTCCTGAGAACAAATGACGTGTTATAATATTAATATTTTTGTTGTTTTTTAGATTTCCACGCTTTGAGCTCTCCAGGGCTCAATTTCTACTGTCGATAATAGCTCAATTAATCATAAATTTCCTGTCTACCTACGTCAGTTCGACGCTGACATTTCTGGTGGGGGTTATACACTGTAGTTCATTCAATTCTTAAACTAATCCCTGGGGTAATCAATGAGCTTAAAGACTAATCTTATAAGTTCAGTCGCTGCACTTCTCTTTATTGACGAGGCTAATACGTTGATAGTAACTAGATACCAGTGTTTACACAAAATAAAATAGCTGCCCCGAATATATTTAAATTGGGAAAATATAATATTTTCCACGTGTGTATAGTGTGAGTAGAGAGAGAGAGAGCGCGAGAGCGAGAGCGAAGAGAGAGAGAGAGAGAGAGAGAGAGAGAGAGAGAGAGAGAGAGAGAGAGAGAGAGAGAGAGGAGAGGAGAGGAACAGTGATAGAGGGTCGTAAGCCAAGAAGTATGACAAATACTGAGGGGAGAGTTCATCCCCTAGTACACTGTCATCTCTCTCTCTTTTACACAGGGTTTGACAAGGTTGGGTTAAGGATCCCTAATTTTATTGGCAAGCTATTAACAAGTTAAGGATTCCTAACTTTATTGACAAGCTAAGAGCTGTTACCTACATCAGCTCATTTGAAAGCATTTTTATTGTTATGAAACATACAAGTAGGGAACAGGATGAAGTTGGAGCCATCTGTGGGCCAGCATTTTCATTTGATCAACTGACTTTATCTCGTTGACATCATAATGCTGTACGAATGTGTTCCAGACTCGAGTCATCCTGGGGATAAATGATCTCAGATGAAGTGATGTTCTGGAGAAGGTTAGAGCCAGTGTGAAGTTGCTGCTTTCTGCCCGTCTTGTGGTATAGAAGCTTGCTTCTCGCTGTCCTCGAAGTGGAGCCAAGTGTGGTACTTTGACAATGTTGGCTTTGTACATAACAGTAAGTCCGCCCACATCTCTCCTGTGTCGAAGGCTCTGCTGGCTCTGCTTTGCTCTGTTCTCTTTCTCTCTCTCTCTCTCTCTCTCTCTCTCTCTCTCTCTCTCTCTCTCTCTCTCTCTCTCTCTCTCTCTCTCTCTCTCTCTCTCTCTTCTCTCTCTCCCTCCACATCTCCCTCTGTTTTCTTCCCACTCTCAACTTTCAGGTCTCCTTATTCCTTTCCTTCCCTCTTCTCACTTTTCACGTCTCCCTCTCTCTTCGCTCATCTTCCCTCGCTCTCCCCTCTCAGCTTCCGCGTCTTCCTCCCCCTCTCCTTCCGCCTCTCTGCACCAGATTGTCACAGAAGCTAAGAGTTACTGTACTTCTGAGTGTTGTTGTTTTCTGTGTGTCTGTCTCCTCTAGCTTCCCTATTCAACACCTCAACATGCATATAAGACACAGTAAACATTACTAAACACTAACATTTAGACACCTCAACATGTTTGCCAGACACAGGAAACACTAACAATCATTCAAACATTTCAACATTCATGCGAGACACAAGAAACATTTTCAAGCAGTGAGTGTCCCTTAAACATTTACAACATCCATGAAAAACAAAAACGCCTCGGTGAACATTGACTCTCGGAACACTTCGATCCTGTGAGATTCCTCGAGCATTTTTTAGGAAAATTCCGATTATTTCATTAAAATTAATATGTAGATCTAATTCTAAAGCATTTACCAAGAGTAAAAAAATTACTTAGACTAACAACTTTTAATGATTTTTTTTTTCGTTTCTAATTAACTCTCACGCGAGGCACAGGAAAACGATATCCCACAAAAACGATTTTTTTTATTATTTGCAGTTGGAATTTGAAGGTTTTCAGGAGCGTTTGATGGCATCAAAGTAGCGAAGAATCGGATACGTAGGAATATCAGACTAAATTGAATTTATGTTCAAGACTTTAGTACGACTTTAAATGAGACGTTATCACAAATATCAGTAATTGCTATTATTTTATTCGTGGGGCTGCGTTGAATCCTTCAGTCTCTCTCCTCTTCTCTCTGTTTCCCTGTCTTCTTCTTTTTCTTCACCCTCTACCTCCATTTCCAGTACTATTCCCGTCCAATGTTTTCCACCATAGGCCTAAGACCTCTCATTCCCCCATCACTGTCAGCTTACAGAGGTTTAGAGGTGATTATCCCTTGTCGTAAAAGCCACGACAACGCCTCTTTCTCAGCACTCTATTCATCACTATCATCATCATCATCATCATCATCATCGTCACTATCATTGTCACTCGAAAAACAGTATATTTCGATCTGCCATAAAAACAAATTCTATTTTGGAAATTTCTATTTTTGTACCTTAATAATTTTCAGCAATTTAACATGTCTGATTTTCGTGAAGCAAACTTAACTTTAACAAGCGAACGTCACTTATATTTTAACATACTCCGGCCACAGTTATTATTATTATTAACATAGACTAAGTCCAACCTAGCTTAGGTCAGCTTCAATTAATGTTAACTTCAATCAAATGTATTTTCAGAATACAACGAGAGCGTTTATCTCCACAGACTACAGTAACACTGTGAGAGTCCACAGACTACATTCAACAGATTATAACAACGGCAGAATGGTCAAACAGAACGCTGCAACAGTCTACGAAAACAGTAAAAGGCTGGGCAGAATACAGCACTAGTGCGAGGCTCAACAAACTACAGTACCAGCTGAAGGGGATCATGTAGCAAAGAGAAGCTAGTCGACTGTCAGAGAGAGAGAGAGAGAGAGAGAGAGAGAGAGAGAGAGAGAGAGAGAGAGAGAGAGAGAGAGAGAGAGAGAGAGAGAGAGAGAGGAAAAGAGAGAGAGAGAGAGAGAGAGAGAGAGAGAGAAGAGAGAGAGAGAGGAAAGAGAGAGAAGAGAGAGAGAGAGAGAGAGAGAGAGAGAGAGAGACGATATAAGAGGACCAGACGATGTAGAAGGATCCAACCCTTTTTATTCACTAGAGCGCCCCCCTTCCCCCACCCACAAAAAAAAGACGGATTTTCCCGAGTGGTGAAGAGGTAAGGGTGGTAGGGATGGGGGTGGAATGGGTAAGGGGTTGAAAGTTTCGGCGCCACGCAGAAAGGCATTTAAAGTATAAAGCATTTAATATATTTTTCTAACCCCACTCCTCCCCCACCGCCGTGGCTAGGACGGACAACAGCACCGTGGGAATTTACACATATCGCGCCGAGTAATGCGGCTTTTATGAGTAATTAGTTGTGGATATTACGCTCACGCGCTAGCAGGAATTGCTATTAAAAAACATAAAAATAAAGGGAAATGCAAAAGGACTATTGGCCCCCATGAAAGGCGGCTCATGTTTACACTCAACCATTCTCTTTTTCTCTCTTTCTATCGTTCCAAAAAAACCACTTCCCTTCACCCGCTCCAATCTCGCATTATCACACAGGCCTCCTGGATTCTCAAGTCATACCTCTTGCAACACCCTTTCATCTACCCTAGATTTATCCACCCTCCCAATCAATATATCTCATCTATCCTTTCTACATGACCAAACCATCTCAACAACCCTCTCTTTCCGCTGTATTCTTCATGCCCTCATATCATCTTCTGATTTCTTTACTTTCTTGTTTCTCAGCATCTTCATTCAAAACACTATCTACAGATACATCACCACTGCCTCCAGCCTCCTCTTAGATGTTAGACAGTTCGTAACTTAACGATAGCGCCTTCGATTCACAGCCAGAGACCCGAGTTCAGTAATAACTGAAAAGAAATAACTCAAAGAAATAACTCAAGCGTATTGCAGTGGGACTATATACACAGAAAAAAATCTAGTGCTGTCTCAGGTGGAGAATGGGTTGATATCTTTACAATTTTTATTAATGAAATAATCTTTTATATAATTTGGTATCTAGAAGGACTAACCAGCATGGACACACGCAAAAAAAAAAAAAAAAAAAAACAGGAAAATAGTTGTCTGTATATTTCGACCGTGTTCGAAGTGGATCTGAGGATTTCAGACCTCGGTCAACAGGATCTCACATCGGTCGAAGAGGATATCAGACCTCAGTCGTAGAGGATCCAGACCGAGTTAGAAATGTACACACAACTATTCTCGTGCGTGTTTCTCCTCCTGCGTTACCCTTTCTGACTGACTAGTCTTCATTACACTTCGATGCTTCAATTTGAAAACTATATAATACATCGAAGAGAGAGAGGAAAAAACACAGAGCTGTAAGAGGCGTGAATGGTAGATAAATAAGAGGGAGCGGACAAGAGAGAGAGAGCAAGTATCGCAGAAGACGAGAGGAAACAGTGCCATGACACAATGATCGACACACACCTTGCCTCTTTGTGCCTGGGGAAAATGCACTCTGAAAGCTCTATTGTTATTAAACACTGTGGATGATGGAGCCGACGTGAGAGGGGCAGAGGAAGGGAGAGGAGAAAGCCACCAAGAGAAAAATGAGAACGAGAGAGAAATGAAAAAGATTAGGATGAAGATTTGTTTTATTTGTGGAAACCGATAACAGCGGGCGAGTCATTCGGCACAGGGAGTGCTGAAGACTCGATCTAGTAATTGCAAGACTTACACGCTACTTCAAGTTCCAATTGAAAAAGCAGCAGGAGGTAAAACAAGCCCGGGAGTTGGAACTTAACTCTCAGGTAGGTAGTTACGGAAGGTATTACCTCTTACTCTCGTCCTATCAACGTGGAATCTTTCAGCATCACTCTGGAGGGTCTGGGGTCGAGGAGGCTGTTAAGACTCACTGAACTACACAACAACCACTTTAATTAAATTAGCTTGTTGAGGCGTCCTCGTTCCCGAGATTCAAGATCACTACACGTGTCTAAGAATATGACAAGATTCGTGATCTTTTATTTGTCTCATGAACGCACAGGATGACAGGTAAATCTTAACAAACTTCCTTTATCATTCGGTATACATACAACTTTATTTTTGTGTGTTTCTCATTGGTTCTTGCTGTAATATTTCCTTTTCAATTTAGAAGGCCTAGTCTGGGACCGGGTCGCAGGGCCGATGATCTCCAGTAATATCAGCAGATGAGGATAAACAGACAGTTGGGATATAGTTACATGAATCCAACATCTGTTCCGTGTAGTACACGGTGATAGGATAGGATTACAGCGTATATTTGACACGTTTATGTGAATATAATGGAACATTATCAGTTACTATAGATATACAAGAGTACAATAAGATCCCAGTAAACAGGTGATATCTCAATATCCAGTACAACCACTATGAAAGCGCTTGGAAGTTCACTATTTTTTCGCAGTGGTTGTTCTGCATGTACAACAGTTTGCACTAATTGGTACGAGTATACAGCCGTATAATTCACATTAATCCCGGACGTATGAGAGATTAGATTTCTAGATTTTCCCACTCAAACGGCTAGATTATTGTGCACCCATAATCCATCCTGTGAATGGTGGTGCAAGAGCACGGACGCACATAAAGGCCTCGGAACTCGGTCCCTAAAAAAGAATTAACAGGATTACGTCTGAAAGGAGAGCGAAGATAGATCTTGACTTCACATTCTAGATGATTGCAGGCAGCACCAGAAGTCACGATCTTCCAAAACAGGAACAGGGTCGTCAGGGTCAGCCTCAAATCCTTCAAAATCCCTCTTTTCAACACAATCCGGCCACAGTGGTCTCCAGAGTTCAAAGTCCTGGAAGTCACTTCCTCCCAAGCCTTACCTATAAGTGAACACTCAAAGGACTTGGCACAGACTCAGCACTGATACATTCGTATATCTAAATATACAACAAAATTCACGAGAAGGCGTAATACCTTAAAATGCAATTTTATCTCAGCAAAAGATATACAGTCTTACACTGACAAGGAAGCTCAGTGTGAAGTTCCTTAAGGATGTGATTGATGCAACACGAGAGCGCCTTTGAATCTGTTGTTATTTCATTGTGGTTAAATTGCATATGCAAATACATTCGCACTATTTTTTTTTATTTCACGAAAAAAGTGGAGACGGGTGCGCATTTTTAACTGCATAATTCTAAATGTAGCAAAGGACGCTGGGGACAATTCAGAATTGTCTAACTGAATTGCGTAATTCTCTTTCAGAGGGTAGAATCCAGTGTAGATAATATGCACAAGGAAGCGCTAAACCCTTAGAGATTATACGAAGCCTTGGGAATGAGAAATATCAGCAGACAGGATCCCAGGAATGCAAAAGCAACTCCCATTCTTTATATACAGATCCTTCACCTGCATCAACACACACAAGCTTTTTTATTATCAACACTGTAGGCACAGAAACAAAAGCTATGGTTTTTAGTAAGTACTTTTTTCTCTATTGTAATGACTATTTTTATGGATCATTGTACACTGCGAGCCGTCACTGCTAACTAAAGTTGGACACACGTACTCACCTAGTTGTGGCTGCAGGGGTCGATTCATAGCTCCTGGCCCCGCCTCTTCACTGGCCTCTAATGGGTCACTCTCCCTGCGCCATGAGCTTTATCATACCTCTTCTTAAAGCTATGTATGGAACCTGCCTCCACTACATCGCTTCCCAAACTATTCCACTTCCCGACCACTCTGTGACTGAAGAAATACTTCCTAACATCCCTGTGATTCATCTGAGTCTTCAACTTCCAACTGTGTCCCCTTGTTGCTGTGTCCCATCTCTGGAACATTCTGTCTCTGTCCACCTTGTCAATTCCTCTCAGTATCTTATATGTCGTTATCATGTCCCCCCTATCTCTCCTGTCCACCAGTGTCGTCAGGTCGATTTCCCTTAACCTCTCCTCGTAGGACATACCCCTTAGCTCCGGGACTAGTCTTGTTGCAAACCTTTGCACTTTCTCTAGCTTCTTTACGTGCTTGGCTAGATGTGGGTTCCAAACTGGTGCTGCATACTCCAGTATGGGCCTAACGTTCACAGTGTACAGGGTCCTGAACGATTCTTTATTAAGATGTCGGAATGCTGTTCTTAGGTTTGCTAGGCGCCCGTATGCTGCAGCAGTTATTTGGTTGATGTGCGCCTCAGGAGATGTGCCTGGTGTTATACTTACCCCAAGATCTTTTTCCTTTATTGAGGTTTGTAGTCTCTGGCCCCCTAGACTGTACTCCGTCTGCGGTCTTCTTTGCCCTTCCCCAATCTTCATGACTTTGCACTTGGTGGGGTTGAACTCCAGGAGCCAATTGCTGGACCAGGCTTGCAGCCTGTCCAGATCCCTTTGTAGTTCTGCCTGGTCCTCGTCCGATTGAATTCTTCTCATCAACTTCACATCATCTGCAAACAGGGACACTTCGGAGTCTATTCCTTCCGTCATGTCGTTCACAAATACCAGAAACAGCACCGGTCATAGGACTGACCCCTGTGGAACCCCACTCGTCACCGGCGCCCACTCTGACACCTCGCCACGTACTATGACTCGCTGCTGTCTTCCTGACAGGTATTCCCTGATCCATTGTAGTGCCTTCCCTGTTATCCCTGCCTGGTCCTCTAGCTTCTGCACTAATCTCTTGTGTGGAACTGTGTCAAACGCCTTCTTACAGTCCAAGAATATGCAATCTACCCACCCCTCTCTCTCTTGTCTTACTGCTGTCACCCTGTCATAGAACTCCAGTAGGTTTGTGACACAGGATTTCCCGTCCCTGAAACCGTTTTGGCCGTCGTTGACAAGCTCATTCCTTTCTAGGTACTCCACCACTCTTCTCCTGATAATGTTCTCCATGACCTTGCATACTATACATGTCAGTGACACTGGTCTGTAGTTTAGTGCTACGTTCCTGTCTCCTTTTTTAAAAATTGGAACTACATTTGCTGTCTTCCATACCTCAGGTAGTTGCCCTGTTTCGATAGACGTGTTGAAGATTGTTGTTAGGGGTACACATAGCTCCTCTGCTCCCTCTCTCAGGACCCATGGAGAGATGTTAACCTCAGTTGTGTGTATTGTGTCCAGCATCTGATGTTGTACTCTACCTCTCCTCCTTTCTGGAGGCCCTTCTATCTCCTCTGTGAACACCTCTTTGAATCTCATGTTGAACTCCTCACACACTTCGCGGTCATTTCTTGTGACCTCCCCTCCTTCCTTCCTCAGCCTGATCACCTGATCCTTGACTGTTGTTCTCCTCCTGATGTGGCTGTACAACAGCTTCGTGTGTGTGTAGTGTGTGTGTGTGTGTGTGTGTGTGTGTGTGTGTGTATTCAATACCCTTCGCAGAAACAAGCGAAAGTATATGCAAAGAACTATCACAGCCAGCAGGATTCGAACCCACGTTGGCAGCTCTCCAGAAGTGTAGCTAGCTCCCAACCTGACGCCTTAAACCACTCAGCTACAGACGCCCAAAACTGACTGCAAGCCACGTATCTTCTAACGTCATGAATATTGGAGGTACACCTGCAGATGAGAGTCAAGCGGTGCAGTGGGTTTTTCTGCCTATTCTAAGATGATTCTTCTTGCTATGTACTGTATGCCTGAAAGATGTAGATTATTAACATTATTACTATATTCATGGCGCTGTAAAACTCCGCAGGGGCTTAGGTGCTTCTACTACCAGAAGTCATAAGCACCGGTACTTAAGTAAACTGGATACGGTCAGCCAAACATGCTTAAATCCCTGAAATATATGTGATGGGAAACTCATCGTTTACACAAATGCAGACAGTGGTGCAATGTTTACAGAAAAAAAAGGTCAGTATGTTGAATGACTACCGTAATGCTTCTAAGAAATGTGCTCGCATGTTGAAGCAATGATTTAATTCATCAAAGGAGAAAGGGCTTGTCAGTTCCACACATCCCAGTCTTGCTGTTGTAATTACGGAACCCACAGGAGAGTGTTGACGATATCCTCCTCGACCTGCTGAAGTCTCCCAGCTCAGGCTGGCACTACTGAAGTCTCCCAGCTCAGGCTGGCACTACTGAAGTCTCCCAGCTCAGGCTGACACTGCTGAAGTCTCCCAGCTCAGGCTGACACATTTCATTACCTCGTCTGTGAAACCCGTTTTTGGGGAACGAAGTATGACAGGAAAACGATCGTACGTGTTGCGTGTGTTAAGTAAAACACAGCTCTTGCTCAAATTTTGTAAAATGTGATATAAATCAGAGCAGCTGCACAATGCAGATTTATCCGATTTTCATTAATAAGATTTCTGGCCATTTTTTTTTCTTTAAACGCAGTTCAGCAAAAAATGATCTACGTGGAAAAATATATTTAATCAAAGTAATTTACTATCGTGTCGAGCTGTGAATTCCAATCGGTATTAAAGTATTAAACAGCATTAGTGTTCTTTATTATGGCGTATTCTACAGCTAAAGCATTTATTTTTACGAAGTTATCTCTTTGTAATAGTTCATTTTAATTGTCTAGTGATTTTCATTTCACGTATGGGTGTATCTATTTTCATTTGATTCATTGTCGCACAGCTTAAGTAAAAAAAAAAAAGCAATTAGCGCCATCTATCAGTGTGCAGAGGATTGTAACAAGTGTATGAGAGGTGTGAGGTGTGGGTATCCCCTGGCACAACACACAACCCTCGGTACTGTGTAGTTGATTTCGTGGGTGACCCGGGAATAACTGCTCAGTAACAGAGCCACCGTCACGTTGTTGGTGATATAATTTACTGCTTCTTCTGGTGGTGTTATCTGGTGTAAGTCGGGCTAATGGAGTATTATGTTTTGTGCTGTATAAAATTAGTTTAAAGTAGAAATATGTACTGTATATTAATAGGAAAACTTAAAAAAAACTTAGGGGAGTGTCATACAGCGTTTGAGGAATAGGTATTAATCAGGTTTGTTAGGGAAGCGTTATCAAGGGAGGTGTATAATGGCCAGTCCAAATTAGCTCTACAAACACCATCACACAGGTGAAAGCTATAATGGCAAAAGTATAGCTGAAAGTTCATACACTTAAGCCATCTTTTATTTAGTAAATTCTTGGTTCTTGGACTTCGACACTGAATGAGAACACACAATACATAATGGTAAAAGCAGGTTACTTAAGTCTAATGGCCGCATCACGTGGCAGCAAGGAATCAGCGTGGAGCAGTATAATTGGTGCTGGGATGGTGATAGGATGTACTTGCCACCTCTGTCCAATGGTGTTGGTCGTAGCAATTAAAAGCTTCAATACGGAGGCGCTTATCTATGCTGGATTATCTGTAAATCTGCTTTTTGTTCCAATTCATTAAGTCTCTTTAAATCTGTAAGACAACCATTTTTGGTGTATCTTTTAGAGATTCCTCCTTTATTCTCCTACAAAAAATCCTGTTCGTACCCTTCGCATAGTATCTTGTACACAACTACGTAGATAATACTTCTTGGAAAATATCTCTTCTGATGTTAACTGTTTCTGCAGGTTCATAGGAAAAGGTTTCTCGACGGCATTGCTGGTAGTATTGTTCATAGCTGTTGCTTTTATCTCTTGTCTAAAAACAGGGAGACATCTAAACTTTTAGATGCATGAAAATCTTGCTGAAATTCTATGATTTGGGACTTGAGATCCATAAACGTAAGTAAGGCTCAAACTAATGATCACTCCTCCAGGAGTGTCGTGGTGAGAGAAGTTAAGATCATCTATATATTTCTGTAGTCTTTTGAATAGGTCTTTTTGATCTACGTAAAGAAATGGTAGGAGTGGGAGGGGGGGGGGAACTGCAGAAATTTTCCTCACAAAACGGCCTTGATGCCGTTGAGGAGGGCTCTTCTGGAGTTGGGAAATTTCTCCCTTTCCTTGGATCAGACTTCTCAAAGATGCTGTATAGTTTCCACAGGCTTAGCACTCCATCTACGATGGTCTAGTATCTTAGCGGCTCGTTCTGTAGTCTTAAGAAAAATGTTAAATTTTTGACTTGTGTTCAAGGTTAATTTTTTATTTTTTACTATTGCTTATTTTTTTTCCTTTCAGGTATTGGCAGAATGATCGTGACGCTGACAATTTTGACATTTTTCGTTCTTATGACTTCTAGTGATGAAATGTTTCAAGACGCTCGTATGTTTCACGGAATAACATTGTTGCCTCCACCTTTTATGCCATTCATGGAAGAAATGAATAATTACGAGGCTGCCAGAGAAATCTTAAGGCTCGTGGATGTCCAGCACTCAGAGCTGCTCGTCGGGAAGAAAGACCGTAAGAGGAGAGAGACTTCTAGTATGTCTGTGACAGCAGACCTGGAGAAAGCCATGGAACAGCTAGACTCTATTAAACTACGCATTCATAGACTTAAACGGTCTTAGATGAATGAACTTGTCAGATATAGTGGATGTAAGATTAGTGTCAGCTATGGTGTTGTGGATTAGTCCACAATTTTCTTCCGAAAGAAAATTTGAATGTGTTGAAAAATAAAGTTCATCGCACTTTATAGCTTTGCTTAAAGTACTCCTTTCTCTTAAAGGGATGAAGCTGATGTTCAACAGCTCTGATGAATAGAATTTTTCCCCTCCTGGACCAAATCTGATGAATCTTACCCAAGCGCACTCCTTCCCACAGGTGCAATCTGACCTTTCCCTAAGAGTTGAGACCTTCCCTCTATTTAATAATCGGAAGTCCTCTGATTATTTTGCTTTTTTTTTTTTTTTAATCTGTAGCAGACCACTCTACCTTAATTGAATGGTGACTGTAATGTAGCTGGGGAAAGTAATTAAAAACTCCTGGCTAGGAAGAACTTCCGGACTTAGGTCCCACCTGACCTAATCGTCTTAAATTTACTTGAAATGGGAAATGTTGGTGAATTTCTCTCCCTTCAATACTTCTCCCACTTCCTTCCTGGGCTTAAACGAGAGAACCATTTATTCTAGTACAGGTATCTTCAATTTTTTTCCTCTAACCACCAGTTTTAAATATGGTGAAGATTGGGAGAGGGGAGGGAGGTGGGGGGTAAACAGGGATGACTGCAGTTTCCACAATCTACTTCTATCTCCTCTGTGGTCACAACTTCCAGTCACCTATATCTTTTTTGCAGCCCTGGACTCAATGTTTCTGTCTAAGACTTCTCTCGACTACACTTCCTTCGCTTCTCTACTTCTCCGAAGTCTAAAACATCACTAGTTTAGATCTCCTTTGGCATGAAAAAAAAAAAAATTGAATCATTCAATAGGGCCCGAGTCTTCCATGATGCCTTATTAGATGGCAAAATAATTAACATAGCCTTGCACTCAAAATCCTGTACTTTATTTGTGCGTATAAGCCAGTAAAGGAATACTTTTTCTCTCTCCAATGCAAGATTTTGATGGCATATATGTATATATATGTATCTCTCAGGACATTGAAGGCATAAAACCATTAAAGACTAAAACTTGACAAACTTAAAATGAAAATTTAAACTTGTGTTAACTTGTGAGTAAGAGGTTTGAGAACTAATACGAAAAGATCTTAACTGAACTTCATTCACTTTGACTTTCTTGGGTTATCCTGGGTTCTCTACACACCTGCTGCTGTGTATGATAATCTATAACTGTTTGTGTATACCTGAATGAACTTAGTGCAAATTCTGCATTTTTAACTTATTACTTTGTACAGCTATTTATTATTGTAAAGTATTCATAGATATAACGAGTGTTAAGGGTACTTACTGGAAGTGAAATATTAGTAAGTTTTTTCACTGAAAATAAACGTTAATGAAAATAATACAATTAGACTAGTGATAATTAATTTTAACATATGGTAAGAGGAGAGTAGTATTATATTTCCATCCTCTTGACTCTTCACCTAACAGCCTTTATAAATCCTCTTTATCAGAACTACCCTTAGATTTCTCGTAACACAAATTATATATTATACGAAATAACTTTTAAAACTCTTAACGTTGTAAAGTTTCCACGGAACAGAAGACGCAGAGCTCACGGTAACTTACCCAGGTTCACTTGTAGAAATAGATTAATATTATAAAACCGTGGGGAGGGTGCTCCATAATGGTGTCGGTGTTTTGGGTGGATGGACACGTATTTAATACCCGTCCACTGGTTCTTGATTTATGCAAGAGTAGTTTTTTTCCCCATTAGTGCAGTAGAATTCATAACAGCAACACTCCCCTTCTCGTGCAACACATCCTTGTGAGAGTAAGTGACGCTTTGAGTGAAGGCATACCAAAGGAATGTTTTTTTTTCTTAAGTTACCCCCAGCAATACTATACACATTTCTCTGGTGTTGTACTAGAGAAAATGTCCTCTTGCTATCACTCACTCCCATATCACATTGGTTTTCAGATGCATGATAGAACTGATGAATTGGTTAAGTTATATGCTTTCAACGAGAATAATTACAATCTTGGCTTGAGTTAGCGGTTTGAGAATAATACGAAAAGAACGTAACTGAACTTTGACTTATTCGGGGAGAATGACCTCAGTCGGTCCATCTATCGTCATGCAGGAGCAGCCACATGTAGATGGTGCATCCAACAAAAGCAGAATCTTTGAGTTGAATGTCATTACTGCCCGGCTTCGGCTGGGTTACAAATATCTTTGGAAGGTTAAATCGCCACCACCAGATGTAGACCGAACTATATGTATAGTTTGCCAGATGGACTATTGTCACACCTTGCGTCATTGTGCTGGAATGAGATAAAAATAATGAATTCAGAGAAAAATCAATCAAATGTTCAAAATATGTCAAAGTACTTTAACCACAGTGGTATATTACAAACTTCTGTAAATACCCTGACTTTGCTCACTATAAATTAAGCTAATATTTGCATTAATAACTCATTGCAATTATCAGGTGTGGCTGTGAATGGTTTATTATCTTTAACTTGTTCAGCTATCAAAACTTTAGGGCCCAATCCCTGGACCCATTACGTACCTCTGTAATCTTTTTGACTACCGCCCACAGGATCGGTATGGGGTGCATAATAAAAATATTAAACTCGTACAAGCCTCCCGGTTATCACAATTAACAACTATGTTACTTTGTTCTAGCATTGTGTGTATTTATATATGTAGCGTTTTTATATAATTTTGAATTAATGTCATAGATGGATTAATGAATGTCTAAAATAACGTAATTACATAATTTAAAGAACTCAGAGCAATTAGTAAGTTTATTCAGGTATACACAAATACATTTACATAGATTATCATACATAGCAGCATGTGTAGAGAACCTAGGATAACCCAAAAAAGTCAGTGACTTATTTCCATTGGGCTCCTTTGAGTTATGCTTATGCCTCTTCAAGGGGATCTCCTTGGGGTGGTGAAGAGGCTCTTGGTCTAAGGAATTAGACCTCTTGGTCTCAGACCGAACCTAATTACCCCCCAATCCCCCTTCCCTATCCCATCCCTCTTTTTTCCCTTTCCTCCAACCCTCCCTAACTTGCTCAGCTATCAAACTTTGAGGTCCAGTCTCTGGACCCATTATGTACCTCTGTAATCTTTCGACTACCGCCCACAGGATGGGTATGGGGTGCATAATAAAGATATCAAACTAACCTCCTTTTCCCATCCCGTTTGTAGCCTCTGGGTCCTTCCCTCTGGCATTACGGTTTCTAGGTAGGGGGAAGTTCGCTGGGGTTCATTCTACTCCGTGGGGTCCCTCAAAAGTGTAGTTAGCCGTGGAATCTGGATCATTAAGATAAGATTTCTTCGGATTTTTAATCCCGGAGGGTTAGCCACCCAGGATAACCCAAGAAAGTCAGTGCGTCATCGAGGACTGTCTTATTTCCATTGGGGTCCTTAATCTTGTCCCCCAGGATGCGACCCACACCAGTCTACTAACACCCAGGTACCTATTTGCTGCTAGGTGAACATGACTACAGGTGTAAGGAAACACGTCGATTTCCACACGCCGGGAATCGAACCCGGGCCCTCCGTGTGTGAAGCAAGAGCTCTAGCCACCGGGCCACCATTGGAGGTGACTGGAATGTTTCCATAAGACACCTGTTGTCCCTGTTCACCCATCAGTATAAAACGGGTCTTAGTTGTTAGTCGACTGGTGTGGGTCGCATCCTGGGACAAAACTGACATAATTTGCCCGAAATGCTCTACATAACAAGCGGCTTCCTATATAGTATGTCCTTGATGTCGGATAGGCCTGTATACCTTGTATATGTACTTGTAGAAATAATTATAATAATATAATAATTTTTATTTCAATGCATGTTACAAGTGTACAATGTTATTGGTAGTTACAATTATAAAACAATTATAAAACTGTAATGCAAGGAGAGCCACTGGCATGCCATGGCATTAGGGGCACTTTATTCTAGAGACTTATTCACTAAGTACTTAATGCTAAAGAAATTGATTGAGTTTATTCTAGTTCTGTATTATTTAAATTATTAAATGGTTATACATACTATTAAAAGACAATACAAGAGAAATTGGTTGAGTTTAATCTAGTTGTAGAATTTATTTCAAATTACAGTATGTTGATGCTATACTAGTATAATAATACTAGAAATAGTTTTTAGAGTTTCTTCTAGATATATATTTTATTTCAAATTAAGAAAATGATGATACTATAAGATTTTAAATGACAAAATGATGATATGAAATTGCAACAAGTGTTAAGGAGGATGAACATATCAAATTGAGATCATCTTAAGTAAAATAATGTTGGGTTTGGAAGTTTGTTACAGTATGAGTATTTAGTATAGGGTGAGTAGGTGATTTTTGAGAAGAGTCTTGAATTGATTTTCCGACAAGGTTAACTTGATATTTACTGGTAATGAATTCCAGATTCTGGGGCCCTTTATGTGCATAGAATTTTTACATTGGTTAGTATGGACTCGGGTATGTCAAATAGTGATCTGTGTCTTGTGTCATGGTCGTGGGACCTATTAAAGTTGTTGAGGAGAATTCTGAGCGCAGGGTTGATATTAGCATGTAGAGTTTTATGTATGTAGAAGGCACATGAATAGGTATGAATATTTTTTATGGTGAGTAGTTTTAAGGTTCTGAATATAGGTGGAGTATGCTGTCTAGAGTGGGAATTTGTTATCATCCTGACTGCAGCCTTTTGCTGGGTTATGAGTGGTCTAAGGTGATTTAATGTTGTTGAGCCCCATGCACAGATTCCATAGGTGAGATAAGGGTAGATAAGAGAATGATATAGTGCAATGAGAGCTGGTTGAGGCACATAATAGCGTATCTTAGATAATATACCTACTGTCCTTGAGATTTTCTTGGAAATTTGTTGTATGTGTGTTTGGAATTTAAGACTACTGTCAAGGTGGATTCCTAGGAATTTTCCTCTGTGAGCCTTGTGATGGGTGAACCATTTAGCGTTATGTTAAGTGGAACATTTGTAGCTTTGTTTCCAAACTGAATGTAGTAGGTCTTGTCCGTATTGAGAGTAAGCTTATTTATCATCATCCATGTTGATATTTTCTGTAATTCGGCATTAACTGTGTTGGCTAGTACGACTGGATTTGGGTGAGAGAAGACATATGTTGTGTCATCTGCAAACAAAATGGGTTTGAGTAGTTGTGATGCATTCGGTAGGTCATTTATGTAAATGAGGAATAGGAGTGGCCCCAGGACACTACCTTGAGGGACACCGACTGTAATTTGTTGTGTGGAAGAGTTCTCTCCATTTGTGTTCACGTACTGACTTCTGTTGCTAAGGTACGACTTTAGGTAGTTGAGGGGTGCCCCTAATACCATAGTGCGCTAATTTTGTGAGCAATAAATCATGGTCGACTGTATCAAATGCTTTGCGTAGGTCTATGAAGATTCCCAGCGGAACTTCTTTCTTCTCAAGTGCGGTGTATATTAACTCTAACATGTGTGTTATAGCATCGTTTGTGCTTTTGTTGGTCCTGAATCCAAATTGACAGGGGTTTAGTACATTGTGTGAGACGAGGTAGGAATAGATCTGTTTATGAATTAATTTTTCGAAGATTTTAGAAAGCAGTGGTAAATTTGAGATTGGTCTATAATTGTTCAAGTCAGTTTGGTCACCTCCTTTGTGGATCGGGGTGACCCTAGCTATTTTGAGAATTGATGGGAAGGTTGAAGATTCAATGGATTTATTGAATAATGCTGCTATAATTGGTGACAGTACATGTGTAGCTTTTTTGTACATAAAGGGTGGTAAGCTGTTTATGTCTCCTGCTTTGTAATTATTAATTATTAGGATGCGATTGACAGTGTTTCCCGTTGGGCCACTTACGGATTTAAATTTTCTAGTGATAAGGCCAAGTTTCTTGGCCTTCTGTTGTGATCATTTCAGATTCCCTCAGTGCTTTACAGGCCATTAAAAAATTTATTACCCTCGTCCATTGGTCCTTCGTATTAAACTTTGGTTGTACCGTATGGCTAGCAAAAACAGACTTAGTTATCTGTTGAGTCCCTGGACACGTTGATGTGTAGGGTAATGAACAGGCGGATGCTGCTGCGCGGTCAGCGGTACGTGATCTTCCGGTTTCCTATAGAGGTATTCCGTTCAGGGAGTATTTTAGTCATCTCTGCCAGTCTTCGCGGCCGTTGGCAACAACGGTGGTCGGACATGCACCATAACAAATTGCACTCTATTAAACAGATTTTAGGTTTGTGGCCATCTTACCACCGTTGCCGTACTCGGGAGACTGCGCTCTCACATCTCCCCATCGGCCATACTCGCCTTACCCATGGGTATCTCATGGAACAACACCCTATTCCTCTGAGGTTTGTCGGGTCCCTTTTTCGGTTCTTCACTTTATTGTGGATTGTCCGGTTTACCAATGAGTTCGCAGGATTTACCTCCACTGATGCAGCCGCCCTACCGCTCTTACCTTATCTTCCCTTCTTGCAGACGGTCCTGCCTTTGACTTACGATCACTTTTTGACTTTGTCAGCAACTGCTTTACTGTATGAACTTTGACACATAGCCCCTAACGTCCCTTCCAGCCCTTTTCTGCCCTCACCTCTGATACCCTCTCCACCTAGCTGTTTTTAGTTTTATCTCGGCCATAAATATACATCATTGCTCAGTTTATTTCTAACTTTTTACCTAAAGTAAGAGCCTTGACTCCTCTTCTTATCACAGCTACTCTTAGATGTGTAAATTAGACACATTGACAACATTTGGGTATCTTTATTGTAGACGTTTCGCCATCCAGTGGCTTTACCAATACAAATTCAAGTCCATAAATGGAGGACAGTAGAACTATATACAAAAGATGAGGTAACCAGTCCCTCAGTCTTCGCCCTTTCCTTTCATCAGTCAGCTTAGGGCAATAGCTGTCACTATCCCAGACCCCTCCTTTAAAGTGCAGGCATTGTACTGTATACAGTGGTACCTCGGGATACGAACTTAATTCGTTCCAGAAGGCTGTTTGAGTGCCGATACCGAACAAATTTGTTCCCATAAGGAATAATGTAAATTAGATTAATCCATTTCAGACCCCCAAAAATACACTTACAAAAGCACTTACATAAATACACTTACATAATTGTTTTAGTTGGGAGCTGTTTGTATCCCGAGGTACCACTGTACATTGAACTCACATTTATCAGCAATCATTAAGGCATGACCCATCTATTGGGTGAGAAATTTATTTATACTTCAACAATATGCCTTCTTACTATTGAAGATTACATGTATTTTTTAAAATATTTGGATACCATTTTTTTTTTGGGGGGGGGGGTTAATCACCCATCCTTGGTGGGAAATGGCTAGTGTCTTAAATAAATTATTTATGTTGGTGTTCATACACCATATTTTCCAACTTCAATTTTTTATTATTATGCTGTCTTATAATTATGTGCATTGTATTCTTTATTAGTTTGTAGCACACCATTTTAAAGACTGCAAAGAGTGGCTATCTACAGCATTCTCTCTCATTCAACATCTTGAATGCATTCACATCAGTAGTGATGATCTTGATGTGCAGGTGAGTGGGTGTAGATCTATATGTAAGTCTCCATACACCTGTTGCTCTTGTTCACTTTGCAGTAAGTTTCCTGACTGTGACTGACTGTAATCTTTTATTTATGCAATTGGTACATAATATACATTGACATTTTACAATGGTTATGAATGCACAGATGATATTAGCAATCAAATATTTATATACAGCCTCTCCTCACTTAACAACGGAGTTCCGTTCCTAAGACCACATCGGTAAACGAATTCGTTGCTTAGTGAGGAGCATACTATAATGGTAGTGGGTTTGTGTCAGCCATCTCTGATAATGTTTTAATGTCACCTTTGCACCTTTTATAACATTTCTGGTATGTTTTCAAAAGTTTATACAGTAGTGTACTGTATATTGTAATAAACAGAATAGAGGAAATCAGCTCTAATATACAGTGGTACCTCAGTTTTCGTCGATAATTCATTGCAGAATGCTGTTTGAGCACCGTTACTGAACGAATTTGTTCCCATAAGGACAAATGTAAATTAGATTGGTCTGTTTCAGACCCCCAAAAATACACTTACAAAAGCACTTACAATGATACACTTACATAATTATTCGAGTTGGGAGCTGTACGAAAACCAAGGTACCACTGTACATTATTTAGGTATGCATACTGGTCAGTGAGTGCGTCGTAAGTCGCAGTGTGCACGACCTAACCGTTTTCTTTGTTCCCTGAACTATAGGCCACCCATGAAAATTTATTATTTATGTTCACTTGTGCACTCGTCATTGTCTAATTTTGCCTGGATTTACAGCCATTTAACAATGGCTTCTAAAGCAAGTGGTGATGGTCCCAAGATAAAACATGTGGTTCTCAGAAATCTACATCTTCTCAGTCATCTATGTCTTCTCATCCCTATACTTCACAGCCACCAACATTATTTTCATTAGTAGAGCTTTGCAGCTACTCTGACTCCATAACTCTTATTCTGAATCACCATTATCAGTCACAGCAGTTTACATCTCATCTCTCCACCACGAAAAGGTTAGTAAAATTACTACTGTAATTACGTTGAATACTATAAAATTACTTTACAGTATTGTACTCTAATATTACAGGGTACAATACCCATATTCTTATTGTCCTAGTGTCTTCTGCATCAGCGGACAAAGTCCACTACTTCAGAAAACAACTGGAAGATCATGAAATATCAATTTCATAATTTAGGAGTTACAAACAATTGCCATTATCATATAACCGTTTCCCTCATTTCGTTCATTAATCAGAGGTTTTACTGTACTGTATTGCATTATGTATATTTCACCTAGGCTCACCCAATAACATCAAACAGTGTGACTTATTTCCTCTATGGAATAATTATTAAATAATAAGATACAGGAGGGCCCCGCTTACACGGCGTTAGGTTCCAGGCTCTCATCATAAAGCAAATCACCCCTTTTTTCCACTTTTAAACGCATGTAAATGCACATACGGTACACTCATTACTTACCTTAAAATATTTGTAGTTTTAATGTAGGGTGAGAGGTGAGTACAGCCTCTCCTCACTTAACAATGGAGTTCCGTTCCTAAGACCTCATCGTTAAACAAATTCATTGCTATGTGAGGAGCATGTTATAATGCTAGTGAGTTTGTGTCGACCATCTTTTATATTGTTTTAATGTCACCTTTGCACCACTTATAACATTTCTGGTACATTTTTAAATGTTTATACAGTAGTGTACTGTATATTGAAATTAACAGAATATAGGAAATCAGCTCTAATGTACATTATTTAGGTATGAATACTGGTCAGAGAGCCCGTTGTAAGTCCGAGGCGTCGGTAAACGAGTACGTCGCTAAGTGAGGAGAGGCTGTAGTATTTATTGTAGGAAGTTGGGTGTAGTAGCCTGCCTAACTACCACGCCTCACAATTATGTTTGTTTTACTATGATTGTATGTACAGTAGTATTTTGTTTATATATGTAGTGTATCCCTTATAATTCTGAAAAAAAATTGTCAGATGGATTAAAGAAAATGTCTATAATAACGTAATATGCTGTACACTCTTACTGATTTTAATGTGTATCTGCATGCCAGCACAGTGTGTAAGTTTATTTAGGTACAGGCACACATAAGTATAGTTTTATTTCTTTTTTTTTTCAACGAGTTGGCTGTCTCTCACTGAGGCAGGGTCTCCCAAATTAGAAAGAAATATATAAAATACACAGTAACATTTGGCTGTCTCCCACCGAGGCAGGGTGTTCAAAAAAAAAATATATATAAAATACACAGTAACTTTAAAACACTTGAAATTTTGGAAAGTTTCCAGACATAGAGATGTGGAGCTCACAGAGGATGTAAACAGACTGTGGCGCACAGATGCTGTAATAGCAAATCAGGGAGCTGTATAACAAAATTTTTGGTTATTTGAAATTTCCATATTAGCGAATCACTGTAAAGTGAAGCTCCATAAAGCTGGGCCCTCCTATATGTCAGTAATCTCACTGATTTTACCAAGTCATCACTCTGTAATTCTCTCACATCTCAAGAGATCTCCAGTATATAAATTTGACCTATATTAAACTTAACCTGTATTATATTGTTGGATAACTATAGCCAAGTGATAACCTAACTTAAACCTAAATTATGTTTTTGGATAATTTGTGATTTTAGTATAACAAGTCGAAAACTGCTGATTTTAAAAGCAGGTGACTTTGCATCTATATGATTTATTTTTTAGGTTATCCTTGCTGAAATGTTCAAAATTTACTACCAACATGTCTCTCTCAAAGTATGTGCTTATCAAAGCACATAAATAAAGCTTATCTTATCACAGCAGACTTTACACCATGAAGTGTGTATTCAGTCTACAATATATACACTAAAGAGTTTACCTTTATCAGTATATTTTAAGTTATTAACCTGTCTTTGACTGGTAACATGAAAGTGATATGTAGTAGTATATCCCTAAGGTTTCATGTAGTGGATACATACGTCTTACACCGAATAAAGCTGCTAATAACATATAAAATTCAAATGTTTGACAATAATCCTATAAGGTTTTGTCATCCTAAAAGGTTTTGTCATCCATAACACAAAACATCGTTTGAAATATACAAAATATCAGTAATGAAATAGTGTACCATGATACACCTAAAGTAGGTAATATACAAATAATGCTTGCCACAATAGACCATAATATTAAATATAAAAAAAAAATCAGTGGATTGATTCATCATATTCGAACAACTACAAACACATTACTGAAACTAGCAAATCTGAATGGAAATCTTTGTCTCTGTCTGGTTAATCTCACATAGAAATATCATAGGTTCCCTGTTATTTTTTTTTTTTCAACAAGTCGGCCGTCTCCCACCGAAGCAGGGTGACACAAAAAAAAGAAAATCCCCAAAAAGAAAATACTTTCATCATCATTCAACACTTTCACCACACTCATACATAATCACTGTCTTTGCAGAGGCGCTCAGATACGACAGCTGAGAATAGTCCCTCCCAGCTGTCACTATCCCAGACCCCTCCTTTAAAGTGCAGGCATTGTACTTCCCATTTCCAGGACTGAAGTCTAACTTAATCAATTAACTGGTTTTCCTGAATCCCTTCACAAAATGTTACCCTGCTCACACTCCAACAGCTCGTCAGGTCCCAAAAACCATTCGTCTCCATTCACTCCTATCTAACACGCTCACACATGCTTGCTGGAAGTTCAAGCCCCTCGCCCACAAAGCCTCCTTTACCCCCTCCCTCCAACCTTTTCTAGGACGACCCTTACCCCGCCTTCCTTCCCCTACAGATTTATACGCTCTCCAAGTCATTCTACTTTGATCCATTCTTATGTAAATAATATTCTTTTTAGAATTAGTAAATCTTACTGTATGTTGATGACACTGTTTTTAATGTACTCAAATATTGTATGTTAATGACAATGTCCTATATTGTCACATAAAGATAGAGGATAAAGCTAAAATGTTATTATACGAACTGGATTAATAAACAGCAAAATTATTTCTGTATCTCACAAGAACTTGAATCAGTATTATGTGGGTAAAAGAGAAAATAAACATATTTTTACTGAAAAGTAACAAGTAGCTGATATCAACTATCATTTGATTTATGCTTATAAAAACTGGTTATGATTAATATAATAAATATTAATGCCTCAATATAGATAATAAAATTAAAGGGCTATAAAGCATTTACAATTATTTTCTGTTATATAAAGTGGAACCCCGGTATTCGTCTTTAATCCGTTCCAGAAGGTCGGCCTAAAACCGATTTGTACGAAAACTGAAGTACAGTGGACCCCCGAGTAACGAACAAAATTCATTCCAGAAGCCTGCTCAGGTGCCATTACCAAATGAATTTACTCCCTTAAGAAATAATGTCAAGTAGGTTAGTCCATTTCAGACCCCCAAAAATACACTTACAAAAGCACTTACAATATTATACTTACATAATTGTACGATTTCCGGGGTGTTCGTAACTCGGGGGTCCACTGTAATATTTCCCATAAGAAATAATGTAAATCCAATTAATCCGTTTGACACCCAAAAATATTAAAAAAAATTTTTTTTATAGAGAATAACTATAGTTTTACATACAGAAAACAATGAGAAATAAATATAAAGCACTAATGAAATGGATAAATGAACATGTAACATCACTTTTACCTTTATTGAAGACTCTTGTTGGCGTATGGAAGACGGCAAGTAGGGGAGAGGGAGCAGAGGTTATTGTTTTGAATGGAAATCCCCCTCCATAAGGACTTCAGGTATCAAAGCCCTATCTGGGGTTACTTCCCTTCTTTGTCTTTTACTGGCACTAAGACCAGCTTAAGTCACTGGACCCCTGTCACACAAAAAATCTGTCCAGAGAGGCCTGTTTCTGGTCTCTCTCTAAGATTTGCCTAAAATGGGACACGGCATTGTCATTGAACATATTGCTGACACGGCTTGCAACAGCTTTGTTAGGGTGATATTTTTCCACAAAACTCTGCACCTGACTCCACTTTGCACAAATGTCCTTAATCGCTGAAGAAGGCACATTCTTCCCTCTCTCTTCCTCCTCCTGAAGCAATTTCCTCAGCTAAGGTCTGTTGCTGTTCCAGATGAAGGCCTTGCAGCTATTCAGTGGTTAGCTCTTCCCTGTGGTTGTCCACCAACTCTTCCACATCCTCGTCATTCACATCCAACCCCATGGACTTCCCCAAAGACACAATGGATTCCACAACAGGCTCACTGAACGAGTAACAAAGGCAGACTGAGTCACGAACGTATGAGCGGCCGCGTCCCGTGGGCAGGCGGACGCATCTGGTATGGACGATTTCCGAGTGGATGTACGAAAACTGAATTGTACGATAACCGGACTGGACAAAAACCGGGGTTCCACTGTATTTGTTACCAAAGTTTCATTATTTTTAAATTTTAAAGGTTTGCTGCTAAATCTTGTTTAATTGAACTAAAAATAACTTTGATAAATTCATAAAACATTCAAGAATTTGAGAAATTGACTTTTTTGATGAATCGTAGCAGTTTGTATTTTTTGGTTGTCATTGTCAATAGATTCTTATGATATTGATTGCTAAAGGATACAAAATTAACGTAATACAATGGTTATACAATATGCAGATTATTTTTCTCTCCCCTTGTGAAACTTGATTGTTTAAAAAATGAAGTTAGCTGAATCAGTTTCACTTCAGCAGTCTGTCTTTCCTAATGTAATGTGTGGTCTTCATTATTCCAGGTTTCCATTGAGATATTATATAAAAACTATTCAGACTTTCTAATGAGTAGTAATTTTAAGAGGCCATGTTTACTGGGATATCTTTTTAGCTCAGGGGTAGGTAGGGTGTTTGGCTAAACTGAAGGACCCATAGTGAATCCTGAGAGGGGGCAACATGTACGAGTGTTTCCAAACACCTACTGCCTCTGTTTGCCTAGTGGTAAATAGGTACATGGGTCTTACCTGACTAAAGTGGGTTGCATCATAGGAAAAAGAACCAATTTATTCTATGTTTAATGGATATAGGCACAATTTATCCTTAATTGGTTTACTTGTCTACTAACATTGGGGTTGTGCCAAAGTACAGTGGACCCCGAGTTTCGGTCACCTCAGAAATCGAACAATTATGTAAGTGTAATATTGTAAGATATAAGGCATAATAAGCATGACTGGCAAGTAATACACATTTTCACTTGTTCAGGAATCAGACATGACGACTCCAGGCAGTACGAGCGTAGTACTTCGTGCCTTCTCTGTGAGAAGGCACGAGGCATTTATGCTGATTTACTTCCAAGATATTCACCCAAAACGTAGGCCAGTCTCCTGACTCAGGAAAAAAAAAATTCTGAGAAAATCGCTTTTGTTTCAGTGTTTTCCTTATGAAACTAGTGATCTAGTGCAGTTAGCCTAACAAACACTCTGTTTTCTCTTATAATAACACCTCAGAAGGGCAAGAATGAGAAGATATAGTCAGAGCGATAATTATTTTGACCTCGGGAGTGGCCGCCACCACTCGTCATGAAATGCAGCTACCACCCCAGCCCCACCCTGGGGTCGACAGAGCACCAGACGATGCCATATTGTCTATTCCCTCAGGTAGAGACTTGGAGTGGATACAAAAAAATATGGGAATATAGAGATCAAATAAAAAGGGAACATTACTAGAATATGGGAGAATAGACGGTAGTGGTCTATTCTCTTGGGAGTATGCTGCCACCACCTGCTCTTTTTTATAGTGGAAGGGATAAAAGAAATGATAGTCATAGGAGAAGGGAGGAAAACATGGAGTTTGGGTTAGAGCAGGAGAAAACCCAGTGAGAAATAATACAGGATAGTTAAAACAAGATAGGGGTCCTGATAAGTACTGGCTCTTAGGGTAGCATGGCCTGAAAACACGAGCAGTAGGCACCTTATCAGGGGCTTGACTCTCCACAGAAAAATGATAACATCAATAGGTTATTTAATTTAGTCTCTGACACATGGACCTTGTATACATGGCTCAAAGGGGGAAGTAAAAGATACCCAGATATAACCACTTACAATTTAATAAACACATTACAGGGGTATCTGAAAGTATTGACATACAAAAAAATTCTATCAACAAATACTTAATTCTTATTAGCAGGACTGGCTTACTGCTGTCAAAACCACCTCCCCACATAGTTCCCAAGGGACTCCATTACTTTCCATACTGAGGTTTAAATAGTCTTGATACATTCCTGCTTTGGGATACTCCTGAGACCTTCCAAATCCCAGATTACAAGTCTGGTCTGATCCTCCAGGACTATAGTGTTCAAGGTCTCTCTAGCACTCTCCTCTCATCAGTGTCTCTGGTGGATCTCTCCTACTTTGGAGGCATATCTTTGGGGGGTGCCTGGTTGCTAATCCCAAGCCTGCTCCTACTCTTGAGGCATCTCTTTGGGGGGGTGCCTGGTTGCTGCTAAACTTGTTAGCAGCAAAACTTGATTATACTGCTGCTAAACTTGTTAGCAGCAGTATAATCAATATGAGAAGTTGAAAAAGGCTTCTTAAGCTGACAAAGGTGTGAGAGTGGATAAGGGAACTCTTCCGCATGTTCCCTCCCTTGTTTTGAATAGCACTCCCTCTCATGTACACAAACTCTTTACAAATTCCTACACAAGAAGGTCAACTTGCCTCTATAAACCTTATTTCTACTCACAATAATTATTACAATGAATACTAATACTAGAAAAACAATCAGACACAAAGAAAATTACTGTTATACACTATATTACAGATTAACAAAAATTCTAGAGAAAACATATTGGAACATACAATAACAGAGCAACAGAATGCGAAGATAATCATAGTTCAAATACATTTCTTGAGTTAATTAACAGCATTTATTTCTTTCCCCTGAGTTACAGAACTATGCACATGGTAAATAGATAAGGATATAGACAAGAAATATAAGTGAGGACAGTCATGAAATTTTCACAACTAATATTTATCACACCTTACATAAATAATGCTTGAGGGGCTGATTTGCTTCATTACAGTCACATAATGACATATTTATTCATTCTAGAGTATATATCATGTTTCTGTTATTTATATTGTTTATTATGTCATATTAGATCAATTGTGATAGATAAATAAGGCGTAGAGTTGATATTACCATTACAGTGGACCCCGGTGTTCGTAATTAATTCATTCCAGAATACTGTTCAAGTGCGTTACCAAACGAATTTGTTCCCATAAGGAATAATGTAAATTAGCTTAGTCCTTTTAGACCCCCAAAAATACACTTAAAAAAGCACTTACAAAAACACACTTACATAATTGTTTGAGTTCGGAGCAGTACGAAAACCGGGGGTCCACTGTATTAGGGTGGTTTTTTGGGGGTTGGAATGGATTAATGGCATTTAAATTAATTTCAATGGGGAAAATTGATTTGATATAACAAACAAATTGAGCTCGGTCATGGAACAAAGTAAATTCGTAAGTCAAGGTACCACTGTACATGCAAGTGTCATCATAGTGTCCTATTGTTTAAATAAGTAGCAGTAAAAGTTTGCTTAGTGCCTAATTATAGCCAGATTCCCTCATTAGTCTTGCACTTGCACAATTTTCCTTGTTGCCACTACTGATTACACAAAAATTCAAACTACAGTGGTCCGTTTACTATTTCATTCCAGAATGCTGTTCAAGTCATTACCAAACAATTTCTCCTTAAGAATGTTGTAAAATAGACTAGTCCTAGACCCAATTCCTTACAAAGCATTTAATAAACTTACATAAGTAGTTTGGGGACCATAAACGGACATGTATATATAGAATATCATGGTTAGATCAGTAAATTTTAATACATGCATATGATTTTTGAAGAACTGTATCAGTATGTAGCGAGGCCCAGGGATGTGACAACTGCATAAAAAAGAAGGCGGTGTGATCAAGAATAAAAATTCCGGGAGGTTGTTTGATGCAAGGTATTGCACCTGTCCTCCACCGTCCATACAAGCTATATGACCACCAGTCCTTGTTTCTTTTGTAAAGTGAAATGTTTAACTACCATTATATTCTTTGTGGCTGTTATATATTGGTTTGCCTTTTGCATTTCTCTGCCTAATTACCTTAGCATATTTTGCTTTCTGGGATCCAGTGGAGGTCACTTGATGTCATGAGGGGCTCTTGATCCAACAGATTTGTCCTATCCTCCCTTTCTTTGAATTGAGTCTGATTGCATTTCATTCCCCTCAGGTGCTGTGTGGGTTTAGTGCTCTACCATGAAAATTAATGTGTGAGTATAGGCATTTGTGCCCTTTAAGAGAGGTGTCTTGATGACAGTGAAGAACTTTTGAAGCAAAGACTTGGATCTCCTCTCCCTCTCCTTGGATCCAATGTGACTTGTTTCCTCCCATCCCTACTCAGGCTTTGTATATAATCTTTTTGGGTTTAGTGCTCCCTTCCTGATAATAAGGTATGACCTGTACTGATCCCACTCCCCTCCATCCCTCCCTCCCTCTTCTTCCTCCCTCTCTCCCTCAATGGATGTGACGTGATGTCTCTGAGGTCACTTGATTCAATGCATTGGATCTTCTCTTGTTCCTTGGATTACTCCCATTATTCCAAGACTGTATGACCCCTACAGGGTTTTTTCTCTCCCCATCTGCCTTTTTCTATCTCTTCCTCAAAGGTCCCTTTAGGTGGGTGAGGGGGCTCTTGATGCAAGAAGTTGGTCCTCTCTTCCCTTTACTTGGATCAAACCCAATTTCCATCCATTGTCTCAGGTGCTGTATGACTCCTACAGGTTTAGTGATCTCCCCTTTGAATGTATTAATGAGTAGTTATAGGCATTTGTGCATTTCAAAGAGAGATGCCTTGATGCAAGTGAAGGGCTCTTGAACCAAGGGATTGGAGCACCCATCTTTTTACTTGGATCAAATATTTCTTGCCTCACATACCACCATAGAAGCTGTATGGACCCTATATGTAGGTTTGATACCCCACCATGAGGGAGGGAGACAGTGCTTCACACTAACCAGCCTCAAACCATACACTGCCATCAGGGAGATGGTGCTTCATAATCTCCCTGGACCATCACAATGTCATCAGGGACACAGTGCTTCAGAAGCATCATGAAACATCACCATACAATACATTTTTCTCCCTACTTAGTCAAACCTGATTGCTTTCCAATTGCTGTATGACTAAACCCGGATAATAACACTGAGTGACCCAAATTGGTTTTGACTTCTCTCTTCTTTTCAACCTATCTTCTCCCTCTTTTTATATGTACATCTTTGTTTCTGCCATGCGTGTTGTGAAAGGCAACTAAAATGCCGGGAGCAAGGGGCTAGTAACCTCTTCTCCTGTTTACATTACTAATGTTAAAAAGAGAAACTTTTCTTTTTTCTTTTTGGGCCACCCTGGTCTGGTCTCAGACCGAGCCGCAGGGGCGTTGACCCCTGAAACCCTCTCCAGGTAACCCTGCTTCGGTGGAATACTGCCAGTTTGTTGAAAGAAGATCTTTGTTTCTATCCAAATACAGTGGTACCCCGACTTACGATATTTTTTCATTCCAGAATGCTGTTCAAGTGCCATTACCAAACGAATTTATCTCCATAAGAAATGATGTAAAATAGACTAGTCCTTTTAGACCCCCAAAATTACACTTACAAAAGCATTTAAAAAAATCAACTTACATAAAAGGGTGTGTTTGGGGACCATCGTAAGTCGGGGTACCACTGTAAGTCTTTTTCTTCATTATTTCATCAATAAAAACATATTCTTGTCTTTTCTTTCAACAAATCGGCCGTTTCCCACCAAGGCGGTGTGGCCCAAAGAAAAAAACAAAAGTTTCTCTTTTTAACTTTAGTAATGTATACAGGAGAAGGGATTACTAGCTCCTTGCTCCCGGCATTTTAGTAGACTCTTACGACATGCATAGCTTACGGAGGAAGAATTCTGTTCCACTTCCCCATGGAGATAAGAGGAAATAAGAACAAGAACTAGTAAGAAAATAGAAGAAAACCCAGAGGTGTGTGTATATATATGCTTGTACATGAATGTGTAGTGTGACCTAAGTGTAAGTAGAAGTAACAAGATGTACCTGAAATTTTGCATGTTTGAGACAGAAAAAAAATACCAGCAATCCTACCATCACGTAAAACAATTACAGGCTTTCGTCTTACACTCACTTGGCAGGACGGTAGTATACCTCCCTGGGCGGTTGCTGTCTACCAACCTACTACCTAGGATATTCTTGTCATTTAATTATATATTAGTATGATAGCTGTCTACAAATAGTGTTAACAATGTAACCTCAGAAGCAGCCATTTGTATCTACTATTAAATTTTGCAATCATTTTTTAACTCCATAATTTCTGAAATTTCAGTTAATCAACTTTAATTCTGCAATATGTGTGCTTGCTTTATGACACAATGCTTTAATTTTTTTTTAATAGTGAATGTGTTTTTTTTTTTTTGGGGGGGGGGAGTGGGTCACCCTACCTAGGTAGGAGATAGCTGGTGTATTAAAAAATAATAGAATTTGCAAAAACACAACTTGTTTGCAACTTGACATTGTTGAAAATGGTATAAAATACTGACAAGTTGAAGATTAAGACACGTGCAACAGTTGGGTATCTTTATTGATGAAACGTTGCACATGCGTCTTAATCTTCAACTTGTTAAAATTTTATACTATTTTCAGCATAACTGTCAGACTCTGCAGAACAATGGTATCTTGGTACACTGGACATCTTTCACTCTTCATTGCATGTCTACTAGTTGTAAGTGAGAAAGGTTGGATTCCAGAGCTACCTGCCTTCTTTCTAGTAAATCCCATCCCCTGCAATGCCTTCGAGATCTTCCACCTCACATTCAACAGTATTTAAGACTCCATTCTCATGCTTCAGCCTCATATCATTCCAGACCATGGAGCTAAACTCTTCTCCAGGCTGAGGGACTGACTACCTCAAATACCTTTTCCCCAAGGTTGATGGACTGATTACATCTTTATTTCACTACAACACCTGCTTCCTTTGTATTTGACTGAAGGAACATACTTTGCAGGCAAAACATTTTCATCTGAGGCCTGGTCACAGACCGGGCCGCGGGAGCGTTGACCCCCGGAACTCTCTCTCTCCAGGTAATAAAGATACCCTACTGTTGCACATGTCTTAATCTTCAACTTGATAATGGTCCACAATGAACCCAAACAGTCAAAAGTATCCTTTCCAAATTGTAGATTACTTGTGACTTTCAGTTCTCAAAACTACATTTATTTTATACAATCCAATGTCTTAATCTATAGCAGGGGTCGGCAAACTGCGGCCCACGGGCCGTATGTGGTGCACAGCAACTTCAAATATTTATAAATAGTAAAACTAATGAACCCTCATTGTAAGTCACTTCAGCCACTTCTTCATTCATTTAAATATTATTCATTCATTTATATTTATTTATTAGATTGATTTTTTTTCTTGGGCCCTCAAAAAATATGTAAAATATACGAAAAAGGTTGGAGGCCCCTGATCTATAGTTTATGCCATCATACTTTCTATAAATTCAAATTCCTTTCACTTCTCATTTCCTACTCCAAACTAGCAACATGCAAATTTTAAAGCTACTGGTGTGGGATTCTTGATCCAAGGAACTGGACTTACTCCTCACCTTGGATTGAACTTAAATACCTCTTATTCCCCAGGCACTACAGTATAAAACTCACACTTTTCCCCTGATTAAAAAAAAAATTATGCTACTTTTGGGATCCCAAAAAATCCCAAATGCCTCTAGTAAAGTTTGTAATGTATCGCCCATTCACACCACAACAGGCTGACCCGAACATTACGTGCTTTCTGTTGCCTCCACACATTGACTTCACTGACCCTACTAGCCCGTATATTTTATCACTTCTCATTGTTAGCATACCCGTCTTTGTGAGTAATGACTTGCATACGTATTTACAATGGAATATTTGTGGCTTCAGGGGTAACCAGGGAGAGCTCCAGGTATTGCTCTTCCAGTTTTCCCCAGTATGTGTCAGGTTACAAGAGCCTAAGGTTCATTCAGCAGTTATCCGTTCTGTTTCGGGCTATGTGCTGTTGCATTCTTCTGATCCCTTTCCTGATGAAACTTTTAATGAGAGTGCACTTCTTGTGCACATTGGTATACTGTTTCAACAGGTCTTTCTTCGTTCTCAGCTGCATTATACCACAGCCCGTATTTATTTGCACAGGCAGTATACAGTTTGCTCTCTATATCTCTCCCCTTCCCGTGCATTCTGTATCTCGGATGTTGTGTTCTTGATCTCTTCTCTGCTGCCGCCTATCTTCTTGTTAGGTGATTTTAATGCTCATCATCATCATCATCTTTGGGGAGGGTCCCACTGTGATCAGTTAGATACTCTTCTCACTTCTCATCCTCTTCATGTTTTAAATACAGGTGCTCCCACCTACAGTGGACCCCCGGATTACGATGGCGTTGGATAACGATAAATTTGGGAGAAGATACATTTTTCCGTAAAAATAATGGTTTGGTAAACGATGATCCGCTCGAAAAACGCTATTCGTCTTGGACGCATACACTGCACAACGCTCCATCCAGAGTCAGTGTGCCATTGTTTACCAGAGAGTGAGTGCCACCCACACATTCATACCATACATTTTGTCATTATTCCATTGTTTTTAGTGCTTGCAACTGCTAAATAAGCCACCATGGGCCCAAAGAAAGCTCCTAGTGCCAGCCCTGTGGTAAAGGGCCGAGAGGGGAGAATGTGTCTTCTTAAGTGATTCAGTGATTCTACGATATGTTATGATACTAAAGCAGCAGGAGTTGATAAAGGCTATAGCACCAGCCAGCGATAAAGTGTAGCATTAACAGTGTAGCAAGTAAGTTAAGAGATAGAAAAATGACGACACAAAACCTAACTCCTTCCATCTTCCACACATCAACAAATCTTCAATAAAGGTAAGTGTCAAGTTATTACTGTTTTATGTACTTTATATCTCATTCTTTTCTGTGTAATTTAATGTGGAAACAATATTTATTTTAATACTTTTGGGTGTCTGAAACGGATTAATGGAATTTCCATTATTTTGTATGGGGAAAATAGATTCGGATTACATTATTTTCGGTTCAAGTTAAGCCCTCTGGAACAGATTAATCACGCAATCCGAGGGTCCACTGTATTTTGACTCTCGCACTCAGTCTCTTGCATTGATCTTTCTATTTGTTCCTCGTCAATTTCCCTTGATTACAATTGGTCTGTTCTCCAGGATTTGCATGACAGTGATCACTTTCCTATTATTCTTACTTCTACTACATATTCCCGACCACCTCGTAGCCCCCGTTGGCAATTTGGATGAGTGAATTGGGACTTATGCTCTCATCTTAATGCTTTATGTGAGGACCCTACTTCGTCCTCTATTGATGAGCTGGTGCACCAGTTTTCAACCTTAGTTTTGACTGCAGCATCACATTCTATTCCTCAAACCACAGGCAGGCATTCTGAGACATGAGTGCCTTGGTGGTCTCCTGCGTGCGCCCGTGCAGTGTGTTTGAAACGTGCTGCATGGGACCATTATCGATATAATCAGACCGCAGATCGTCTTTTAGATTTTAAGCGAGCAAGGGCAGTCACTCGCTGCGTCATATGTGACGCTAAATGCACTTGTTGGCAAGACAACATTTCTACTGTTACCTCAACTCCCTATGTGTGCGGTTTGGAAGAAGGTACAGAAGTTGTGTGGCAAGTATGCTCCGGAACCAGCTCCCATTTTGTGAGTGGCTAGTGTTAGTGTTGCAGAACCTCTTGAGGTTGCCATGGAAATCAGGAACTATCTAGTCCATGTCTCTCCAAGGGCTTCACCTCTGTCCCTCGTTTTTCGCTTCTAAGTCTGCCAGGGAGCAGTCGCCCTTGGATTTCTCTTCTAATGGGATGGAGCCATATAACGTACCGTTTACTCTCTTAGAGCTAGAGTCCACGCTTTCCGCTTGCCGGTCATCAGCAGCTGGGCCTGATAATATTTATATCCGTATGCTACAGCATCTGCATTCTACAGTCTTTTTGTGCCTTTTCAGTCTTGTTTGGACGTGAGGGGTTCTCCCTCAACAATGGAAATCTTCCATTGTACTTCTGTTTTGCAAACCAGGCACTTTGGGGCTCGATACCTCTCACTATCATCCCATTGCTCTGACCAGTGTAGTCTGCAAGGTGATGGAACGATTGGTGAATAGACGTCTGATAGGGTATTTAGAGACTCAAAATAGTCTTTCTCCTTGCCAATATGGCTTTCACAAGGGCCACTCTACTTTGGACCTTTTGCTCCACTTAGATACGTATGTGCAAAATGCCTTTGCTAATAAACACTCCGTCCTAGCAGTCTTTTTTGACCTCGAGAAGGCATATGACACCACCTGGAGGTATAACATCTTAGCCCAGGCCCACTCCTTAGGCCCCTGCGGTAATCTACCTACCTTCCTAGCTGCTTTCTTATCTGAAAGACATTTTCATGTCCGTGTTGGTGCCTCGCTTTCCTCAGACTTTGTTCAGGCCAAGGGGGTCCCACAGGGTTGTGTACTTAGTACTACCCTTTTTCTCTTGGCTATAAATGACCTACCTTCTGTTCTTCCATCGCATATTTGGTCATCACTTTGTGGATGACTTTGCTATAGCTTACACAGGTGCTGACTGTTGCCTGGTAGCGGCTTCCCTTCAGGATGCTATTGAGCGTGTTTCCCATTGGGCCACTTCTCGTGGTTTTAAATTTTCTAGTATGAATCTCATTTCACTACCTTCACTAGACGTCCTCTTGTCCCAGATATTGCATTGTATATCTACATAGCTCATGTATCCAAGAATGTGATATGGTCAAGTTTCTAGGCCTTCTATTCGATCGCTGGTTGACATGGAAACCTCACATTTCCTCTTTGAAGGCAGCTTGCCATGGTCGGCTGAATTTCCTTAAAATTCTTGTGCATCATTCATGGGGAGCAGATTGCCACTCTCTCCTCTGTTTGAATTCCACCCTAGTCTTGCCCAAGATGGATTATGTCGACCAAGTCTATTCTGCAGCTTCTCCTACAACTCTTTCTAAGTTAGATCCCCTTCATCATCAGGGTCTATATTTATGCCTTGGTGCCTTTCGTTCATACCCTGTTGAAAGCCTCTACGCTGAGGCAAATGTTCCTTCCTTAGCCGATCATCGTGATGCTCATTGCCTTCATTACTTTGTCTGCTCTCATAACCTTCATGTTCCTTCTACGTATAAGTTGGTCTTAGATGTTAGTAGAAGCCCATTATTTGTTCGGCGCCCCTGCTTACTCTGACTGTTTTCTCTTAGTCTTCACCCCGGTCTTCTCTCCACTTGCCTCCCTTGTATGTTCATATAGAGTCTGCCTTTTCCCTTCCCCCTTGGGAGGTTCCAATGGTTCGTGTCTGTTCTCCTCAACTACCGTGCGCCAAAGCTCTCCTACCTATGGCTGCTTTTCGCTCTCTTTTTCTTTATCACTTCCAGTTGCATGCGCATGCCGTCCATCACTGTTTATGCAGATGGTTCTAAATCTTCTGACGGTGTTGGGTTCGTGCTGGTGTTCCCTGACGATGTTGTCCGGGATCATTTGTTAGACTCAGCTAGTATTTTTACCGCCGAGTTGTATGCCTTCCTCATAGCGCATGTCTCTCCTTCGGCGTTTGTGATCATTTCAGATTCCCTAAATTTTATTCCCTTCATCCATTGGTCCTTCATTTTCAACTTTTTTTGCGCCATGTGGCTAGCAAAAACAAAGACATCGTTTTCTGTTGGGTCCCTGGACATGATGTGCAGGGCAATGAGCAGGCAGATGCTGCTGCGCGGTCAGGGGTACATGACCTTCTGGTTTCCTATAGAGGTATTCTGTTCAGGGATTATTTTAGTCATCTCTGCCTGTCTTTGTAGCTGTTGGCAACAATGGTGGTCGAACATGCACCATAAATTGCACTCTATTAAACCGCTTTTAGGTTTGTGGCCATCTTCTTACCACCATTGCCGTTCCCAGGAGACTGCGCTCTCTCGTCTCCGCATCGGCCATACTCGCCTTACCCATGGGTATCCATGGGTAAGGCGAGGTTTGTTGGGTCCCTATTTCGGTTCTTCACTTTCTTGGGATTGTCCGGTTTACCAGCGAGCTCGCAGGATTTACCTCCGACGCCCTATCACTCTTGCCTTATCTTCCCTTGCAGACGGTCCTGCCTTTGACTTACGATCACTTTTTGACTTTTTGTCAGCAACTGCTTTACTATACAAACTGATGCATAGCCCCTAGTGTCCCTTTCAGCCCTTTTCTACCCTTACCTCTGATCCTCTCTCCACGTAGCTATTTATAGTCCCGGCACTATTTTCTGCCCAGCAGTGCTGCATGACCCTTGTTGGTTTAGCACTTTATTATTTGGTTATAAAAAATATAATGACCCAAACATTAATAATATAATATCTTTATTTCTACATGTACAAGGTATACAGGCCTAGCTGACATCAATGACTCACTGGTACATAGAAAGCTGCTTGTTATGCAGAGCATTTTGGGCAAATTAGGTCAAACTTGTCCCAGTATGCAACCCACACCAGTCGACTTACACCCAGCTACCCATTATTATTGATGGGTAAACATGGACAACCGATGTAAGAAAACGCACCCAGTGTTTCCATTCCTTCGCCGGGAATTGAACCCGGATCCTCACAGTGTAAAGCGAGAGCTTTTGTCACTAGGCCACGGGGCACCACGATAACAGGATAACCTGAACATTCACTCCACAATAGGCTGACCTGAACATTCACACCACAATAGGTTGACCCGAACAATGCATTCACCAACACTCCAGAATAACACGATCTAATAACTGAAAATTTGATTACCACATCTTCCACTGTTTCTGGTCCATCATCTCTACTGAATTGTTGCAGCCACTATCTGGTGAAGTACCCAGGGATTGAACATGCATTTTGTCAGCACCATCAGGTAATATTTCAATGTAATATTTTATATTGTAGTATTTTCACTTAGTTATTTTTGGACTCATTGTTCACTATTATCAGAAGATTTACCTTTGATATAATTAATGTAATGCTGCCTTTTTATCATTATTAAGCAATTCTAGTCTAAGATAGTAATGCCCATTGGATTAGCAATGTATGACCTCTTTGATTTTAATGCTTCCCTATGAATGGAATGCTCCAGCTCTTGGTACAGCCTCTTAAAATTTAATGGACTAATGTGATTGAGCCACCTCAAATATATTTTTGCAATATTTGGCAAAACTTGGGAGAAAGCATTTTTGTTGTCAGTAGAGGCCATCAAAAGCAACTCATAAGTCAGGTTATTGGGATGAAGGTTGCTGCTTTCCACGCTAATATTTCATTCAAAAAACTCCATTTTACATTATAGCCAATCACTGGGAGCTTTCGTGGAAAGTTAGAAGAGTTTTGATAGCATAACTGTGCTGTACAAGGGCTTCAGATATAGAGGAAATTTAGGAAAAACAGCCTTTTATCGTACTTAAACTATCCCTTTTTATGTTTCGAAGTGTATAATCTTAAATAGCATAAAAATAGTTCAAATGGAGCTATTTTAAGCAATTTTGACAAACTAGCTTATAGTATAAAATTGCTGAACTATTGTCTAGTAATTCGGGGGTGGGGAAAAATGTTTTTTTTTTTCGTTTTTTTTCTGAAAATATATTCATCATGGAACTGTTTGCTAGATTAGTTATTTCCTCACAAACAAAATATACATTTTTGAAGGTTAGAATAGTTTTAATGAAAACCTTGGTATTTAAAAAAAAAAAATCTTTAAAAAATAAAATTACCTTTAAGAAGGGTGGGATACATGTACCTTTGGGAGGTTACATCACCACCACTAGATGTAGACCAGACATGTAAACTTTGCCTGATGGACGATTGTCACACCTTGCGTCATTATATACTGGAATGCAATAAAATTAATGAATTCAAGAGAACTCAGAAATGTTCAAGAAATGTCAAAGTATTTTATCCACTGGTATATTACAAATCATTCTGGAAAAATACCCTGACTTTGCTCACTGTAAATGATGCATTACCACTTTGTGTGTGTGTGTGTGTGAGAGTGTTTTTTATATTGTATTTATAGTGATTTTGTAGTGATTTTTGCATATTTTCTTTTTTAGGTTTTTTCTTGGGTTTTTGAAGTGTTTTTGTAGTGCTTTTGTTGTAGTTATGTTTATGTTGGCTTTGTAGTAGTTTTTGCAGTTTTTGTAGTATTTTTCAATGTTTTTGTAATATTTTTGAATTGTTTTGCAGTTTTTATTTTGTTTCTGTAGTGTTTTGCATTTTTTCGTATTTTTGTTGCAGTAATTTTGAAGTGTTTTCGTAGTGCTTATGCACTTTTGCGGGTTGTGTGTGTATTGTTTCAATCACGGTATTGTGCCTTTTTTGTTACTTTGTGTAGTGTTTTACAGTGTTTTTGTAGGGATTTCATATTATTGACTTCAACCCCATAAAGACTCGACCTCGCAACTTTGGAATCCTTTTATAATGCAAGAATGAAGCCTCACCTCAACACTACCTCTGTACACCTGTTTACACATTAATTTTACTTTTTATTCCTAAATTTAAACACTTTTCGAAATGTGTGTATACATACATTTTTTATACGCGAGTTTTAACATTTTATGAGATGTGCATACATACGTTCATACATATATACATGTATACATACATATATACATAACATACATTCATACGGAGAAGGTATCTTGGAGAGCTATCTCTTATGTTTGGCAGCGTAGTATAGTGTGCTGGCAGTAGGATAACTGCGGCTGAGTCAGAATCTTTAACCCGGTGTGTCAAGTAGTCGTTCTCTTCTTGCATTGGTGGATCATTGTTACCCAACTGATAACAGGACGTACTTTCTTGTTTTGAAACGTAACTTGATCCCCGAGAGGAATAGTGATTGGATCTTGTTTCTGTGCCAGTGGGTGCCTCTCATGTCATATTTTCGTAATCTAGTCGATCTAAGTTGATTCCTTTGTTTTTAGTGAAAGCTTGCTAATTAAAATCACATGCGTTGTTTCCTAATCTTTTAACTTCTTTAAGAAGGTCTGTATTTAGAGAAACCTACAAATGCCTTTGCAAACTTTAATATAAATTTGTACAATAGATCTGAGGGCACATATAGGTGTGTACACAGGCAGTAAATTACGCAAATTTAATCTACGTGACTGATTTCTACTACAGAACTTTATGTATATCAGTCTTCGGAAGCTTTGACTTTTATGAAATTTTACAAGTGAACTGACAAACTAGTGACTATTAGTTAAAAACGCATGTCGGGTATTTTCTCCTAAAAGCTTTATACTTTATAAGTAAGTCGTCAGTCATTCTCACGTGTATGTGCTTTCTCAGTAATAATTTTCCCATTTAATGTTTAAGTAGAAAGCCTATAGGACGTTATTCAGTTTTTGACAGCTGTTTAAAATGTCTTAATATTTATTAAAATTTTATTATCTTTTATACAAAACACTGGTTTTTATTAGTTTTTTCCTATGGGAATGGTTTCCTTATACCTGTTGTCCCACTTAGTTAATAGGTGTTACACGAATGTTATGAGGCCGCCTCCAGGGAACAAGAGGATAAAACAACTCGCATTGAAATGAAGTAAATTATTAGTTGTGCGCATTAATAATGTGAGAAATCACGAAAGCTCTTGGAGTGTAACTATTTTTTTCACTATGGTTATTTTGTGTGTGGGGGATTGGTGTCCCAGTGGTCACAGCCTCGTGAATTTTGACTTCCTACCCACGCAATCCACCACACGAACTGCAGCCCGGCTGGTCAGGTACTGACTTTACAGTACGTTTTCGGTAAACTTTTTTTTAACTACTGTGCGTTATAGGTAAAGTGATCTTCCTTACAACTTTAATTCGTTATCAATGAAGTGATCTTTCTCACAATTAAGGTACGTTATCTTAAAAATACGTTATCAGTACAGTGAATTCGACATCTATTTACCATAGAAGTATACTTATCATGTATCCTAAAAGGACGAAACTGAAACACCTTAAGTAACTTGTATGATCAGATAACATTATTATACATAAGAGTGGCAGAAGAAAATAAATCAGTGACACAGTAAAAAGGTGAAAAGCCTATAGAACTAATCGAGTTCATGAAAGCACAATAGAAGACAAAAAAAAAAAAGAAGGCAAATTACAAAATAGGGTATATTGATCAAAAAGGAGGAAAATAAACAAGGAAAAACAGCAGAATAAAACTGATCGAAAAGTAAAAATTGAGGAGGCGGGTTTTATGTATAGATGAAGACTTGAGAGGTTGATGCTAGAAGTGACGACTTCAACACTCGGGTATGTGGGTACATCTGTCTTGTACTGCTGGGAGGGGGGAGGAGAAGAGGGAGGGTAGGGAGAGAAGAGGGAGGGTATGGAGAGAAGAGTAAAGCAGATGAGAGAAGGGACGAAGAGAGTGGGAGAGGAAGAGAACCTTCGATCTCCTTTAATTTAATAGTAACTAGTGTATACTTAGAGATTAACAGTCTATATACACAAAGCTGTGTATCTCAATATGTCAGTCGGACAAATTTCAGTTCCTCCATTATGGAAACGTGAAATTAAAAGTAGAGCGGAGCATAAAACAAAGTCTAACCACAGAATAGAGCGAAAACTAAACTTAAAGGACTCAGGAGTGATAATGTCAGAGGATCTCGTCTTCAAGGATCACAGTGTCATTATCACAACTGTGAGAACAATGATAGGATGGATAATGAAAACCTTCAAACCAAGGGTTAACCACTGTGGTTTAGCGCTTCTATTTTATTATAATAATTCAAACCAAGGGATGCCAAAAAGTTATGTCAGACACATTAATTAATGGGAACATTCAAAGTTTCTTAGACCTGTACTCCTTCGAACATTGATGAGAAAAACATCACAATTTACACCTGAAAAATCCTAGAGGGACTGGTCCCAAATCTACAAAAAGGAATCACTTCCTACAAAAGGTTCAGCAGATGATGCAATACACTCCCAATGAAAAGCAGGGATGCCATGTATACAGTGAGAGATAACACTAAGTGTAAAGGGCCCAAGACTATTCAACAGCCTCCCATTATACATAAGGGAGATTAGTAAAAATGGTTTAGAAAATCGATAAGCTAATAAATGAGACACCTGTGCCACACTTGGGTATCTTTATTTTTGAGACGTTTTTCTAGCCAGTATCTTCTTCAGTCCGATATAGAGAACGGTTGAAGATGAGAAGGAGTTTGAGGTAATCAGTCTATCACCAACACCCACATATAATCATTCACACCCATATAACATCCTCACCAACACCCACAGAAATCAACAACCACATAGCATCAACATCCACCTAATAATATCACCAACAGCCACATAAAATCACTCACACCTTCATAACATCGCTCAAACTCGCATAACATTGACATTTACATATCGCTCACACCCACACAACAAGATTACTCTTATTCACATAACATCAGACATACCCACATAACACTTTCAACCTTATAACGACACTCATACTCACATAATATTACTCACATCTGCATAACATTTACACCCACATAGCGTTACTCACACCCATATAACATTACTCACACCCACATAGCATTACTCTCACCCACATAACATCACTCACACCCACATAACATCACTCACACCCACATAGCATCACTCACACCCACATAACATCACTCACACCCACATAACATCACTCACACCCACATAACATCACTCACACCCACATAACATCACTCACACCCACATAACATCACTCACACCCACATAACATCACTCACACCCACATAACATCACTCACACCACATAACATCACTCACACCCACATAACATCACTCACACCCACATAACATCACTCACACCCACATAACATCACTCACACCCACATAACATCACTCACACCCACATAACATCACTCACACCCACATAACATCACTCACACCCACATAACATCACTCACACCCACATAACATCACTCACATCCACATAACATCACTCACACCCACATAACATCACTCACACCCACATAACATCACTCACACCCACATAACATCACTCACACCCACATAACATCACTCACACCCACATAACATCACTCACACCCACATAACATCACTCACACCCACATAACATCACTCACACCCACATAACATCACTCACACCCACATAACATCACTCACACCCACATAACATCACTCACACCACATAACATCACTCACACCCACATAACATCACTCACACCCACATAACATCACTCACACCCACATAACATCACTCACACCCACATAACATCACTCACACCCACATAACATCACTCACACCCACATAACATCACTCACACCCACATAACATCACTCACACCCACATAACATCACTCACACCCACATAACATCACTCACACCCACATAACATCACTCACACCACATAACATCACTCACACCCACATAACATCACTCACACCCACATAACATCACTCACACCCACATAACATCACTCACACCCACATAACATCACTCACACCACATAACATCACTCACACCCACATAACATCACTCACACCCACATAACATCACTCACACCCACATAACATCACTCACACCCACATAACATCACTCACACCCACATAACATCACTCACACCCACATAACATCACTCACACCCACATAACATCACTCACACCCACATAACATCACTCACACCCACATAACATCACTCACACCCACATAACATCACTCACACCCACATAACATCACTCACACCCACATAACATCACTCACACCCACATAACATCACTCACACCCACATAACATCACTCACACCCACATAACATCACTCACACCCACATAACCTCACTAATACTAGCATAACATCAACACCCCACAGGGAGGGTCTATGTGACCAGGTACACGAGGACATAGCTGAAAATTAAAAGCACAGACAAGCCACAGACGAGCCACAGGGATATTACAAAATATTTTATTTATCCTTAGAGTGGTCAAGAAGTGAAAGCTTTATATTTACCTCTGATTTACCCTTTCAAGAGTTTTCCTACTCCCGGTCCTGGGTCAGGCTTGCCTGGTCAGCCAGGCTGCTGGTTTGTTGACCCTCTCATTATTTTCTGCCCCGCAGAGCTGCATGACCCTTGTCGGTTTAGCGCTTTATTTGATTATAATAATATTGGCCCACAGCAAAGTGGTTAAAGCAGAATCCATACATAGCTTTAAGAATTGGTATCAGAAGGTTCACGGAGCCAGAAGAGATTGAACTCAGTAATGACCAGCAGAGTGAACCCAGTAATGGCCAGTAGAGTGAATCCAGTAGTGGCCAGCAGAGTGAATGCAGTAGTGACCAGTAGAGTGAATCCAGTAGTGGCCAGTAGAGTGAATCCAGTAGTGGCCAGTAGAGTGAATCCAGTAGTGGCCAGTAGAGTGAATCCAGTAGTGGCCAGTAGAGTGAATCCAGTAGTGGCCAGTAGAGTGAATCCAGTAGTGGCCAGCAGAGTGAACCCAGTAGTGGCCAGCAGAGTGAATCCAGTAGTGGCCAGCAGAGTGAATCCAGTAGTGGCCAGCAGAGTGAACCCAGTAGTGGCCAGCAGAGTGAATCCAGTAGTGGCCAGCAGAGTGAATCCAGTAGTGGCCAGCAGAGTGAATCCAGTAGTGGCCAGCAGAGTGAACCCAGTAGTGGCCAGCAGAGTAATCCAGAGTGCAAGTGAACCAGTAGTGGCCAGCAGAGTGAATCCAGTAGTGGCCAGCAGAGTGAATCCAGTAGTGGCCAGCAGAGTGAACCCAGTAGTGGCCAGCAGAGTGAATCCAGTAGTATATTCCAGGTATACAGTAGTGGCCAGCAGAGAGGTAGGCCCAGAAGATGAGACATCTACAACTACAGTTAGGTGAGTACAGCTTAATGTGATCACCAATACCCACATAACATCACTTATACTCACAAAATATGACTCACACCCACCTAATAACATGTCACATCCACATAACATCAATTACACTCATCATAATATCACTCGTATCCCTTAAACCCACACCTATATAAAAAACACTGAAACAGTTACATCTACATAACATTATGTGCACTTGCAACTTGTACCCCCTTAGCATTACATACACCCACACATAAAATCACTTACACCCACCCACATAAAAGCCTGAAAGCACCAAGCCTGTCTGTGAATTTGTTATAATCCTTTTTTTTTCCAGTATATATGACACTTGTAAGGCTGATTTCTCAAAGGCAGTTATATAGTCAACTTTGTCACCTGTTGATCCGACCGCCTTAACAAATCGCCAACAGAGTGTCGGATCACATCCTAAATAATTACCTATAGCTAGAGGTAGAGCCACCTATGTAGAAAGAGGGGGATGGGAGAGGAATTGGTAAGAACAAAAGAGGCAAGGCGTCGAAGTGAGTGACAGCAAAATTGAGGTGGTGGGAATTGAGGCGGCTGCTCATGTGAGACCTTCCAGTAGCCACTTCTGAAACCAGTGCTGAAGGAATTGGTGGAGACGTGACTGGTTCAACAAGGAGTGTTTTATACTCGAGAGTAAGTGTATCTATCTTTTCTTTTTTTGTCAGTCATATTTGGTATCCACTCTTTTCTAAGAAACGGACAGATCATTTGGAATCATCTCCCGGTACTTGTAATATTTCAGTCGTCAGTGACCTTGTAATAAGAGTTAATAAATAATTATATATGCTCCTCATGTTCAGTTCAAGTATTAAGAATTAATGATATTCCTTTGTTATTTGGTATACCAAATATTTTTATTAATACTATTTCCCTTTATTATCTCTTCATAGCCTATGTCTCTTAGCTCTAGAACTGGTCTCATCACAAACCTCTGCCCTTCCTCCAATTTCTTGAAATACTCGCCCATATGCGGGTTTTATTTTGGTGCAACATACTCCAATATAGGCATGATTTATGCCATATATATATATATATATATATATATATATATATATATATATATATATATATATATATATATATATAAAAAAATTTTATAGTATGGTCGCTAAGGTTCCTGTACGCTAATCTTCAGAGTTATCTGGCCCTACCTCCTCACTGATCGCTGTTAGGCTTTGAGAACTATGTATGAATACTGCCTCTACGACTTTAGTCGCCAGGTCGATCCACTTCCTGATTGCTCAAAGGCTGAAGAAATACTTCCTAACATCCCTGACTCATCTGTGTTCAACTTCCAGCTCCCCTCAAGGGAGGTTCCTTGACGCTGGTGAGGGGCTCTTGATCTAGGGAATTGGATCTGTGCTCCAGTTCCCTGAATTGAGCCTGAATACCTTCTTCCCCCCAAAGGCCCTATATAACCCTACGGGTTTAGCGCTCCCCCATGCTTATAATAATACTCAACGTTCAGCTGTGCCCTCGCGTTCCTGTTTTCCACATCTTAAACACAGTATCTATCCGCCCTATCAGTTCCTCTCGGTATTTTGTACGTTATCATATCACCCAAAGTCCTTATTTCCTTCAGTATTATCAGGCTGCGCTTCCTTAACCTCTCTTAAGACATACCCCCTCAGCTCCGGACTAGTCTCGTTGCAAACCTCTGCACTTTCTCCAATTTCTTGACATGCTTGACCAGGTGTGGGTTCCATACAGGTGCTGCGTATTCTCTTATGGGCCTGACGTAAGTGTATATAATGGAGTGTGTGTGTGGGGGAGGGGTGAAAAAAATAGATCCTTCCGGCAACCAAAAGAGAATCCCACCATTGATATACAGTGCCGACAGACTTGCTGGGACCCGCTAGTTCCTTGTGGGTGTGTGTGTTAACAAACATCCTTTTGTTGTATTTCTTAGAAGGTGGTAAAGCTCACCTTCCCTACCATCCCTCTCTTGTTTAGGCGTCTCTCTTCCTTCTTTACCTTTATTTATCCAACTCTCCCTCTTCACTGTCCTTATCACTCCCCACCTTCCTCTTTTTTTTCCTCATCTGCTACTCGGTTTAATCTCCCTCTTTCCCATCGGTTTCCCTTATTACCAAGAAACACTTGCTAGTTTTTCCCAATCCTTTAGTTTCGAACATTTCTTCCATCGTCATTATTCCTTCTTACCTCCTTCATTTCTCATATTCCTCTACCATTGATCCTCCCACCACCCCCTTCAGGCCATTCACCATTTTTCTTCCCTTGTAAGATTCTCCCCTCTTCACATTTTTTTCCAACGAACCTTTTTTCATACTCTAACCACCACAATTTTCCCTCAAACTAACCTCCACCCGTTTTTCCCACAAATTACAACTCTTTAGACCCCTACACCAATACCGCACCTAACACCACACCAACCACGCACCATAACTAAACCTTCATGTCACCCCCTCACTCTGACAGCTACATCCGCCTTCCCCTCACTAACCACCGCCATAACCCCCACCTTCCCCCACTAACCACTACTGACACCACCTAGCTTCACACCAACAGCCCTGCCTCTCCAACACAAGAGAGTCCCAGAGGAGTGTGGATAGCTGGTGCGGGAATGCCTTCATTGTTGTCTCGTGGCGCTCTACGTGACGCTGCCCTTGAGGTTAACGCATACACACAGAGAGAGAGAGAGAGAGAGAGAGAGAGAGAGAGAGAGAGAGAGAGAGAGAGAGAGAGAGAGAGAGAGAAGAGAGAGAGAGAGAGATATATATATAGATAGATAGATAGATAGATAAAAATGTCAGAATTTATAGTAAACAATGTAGTTAAAAAAAGCACACGCCAGGTTAAAGTTCCTCTTTAGATAGGCGCAACGTTTACCTACTGAGCCTCGCAGGATACTATGTCTAGCTCTTATACAATATTATGTGAATTATTTTTGATCTTTATGATACTGTGCCCTAACAAAAAAAAAAAAAACTAAGGCTTCAAATTGCCTGGAATTAAATCGTGAGATTCATCCTGGACCTGGGTCCAAGACAACATGTAGACCTGGATGAATTATATAAACTGGATATTCAGAATGTTGCAGATGGGGTACGGCAGCTGTAGCTCAATTATGTTTATGAAAGTGTTCAGAATATCTCGGCGGCGCTGTATGACTCCTGTGGTTTAGCGCTTCTTTTGATTATAATAATAATCAGAATATCTCGTTGCAAACTTTGTGAAGGTTAGGAATTAAATCTTTACTGTACTAGGATCAATTGAAGGATTGAGACTTAAGGAATGTTATCTTATACCTGCTTACCCTGTTCACCTAACTGACTGTTGTGGGTCGCATCCTGGAGAACAAGATGAACTTATGCTGGCCGAAATGCTCTGCATAACCAGGGGCTGTCTTATGAAGTTAGTTGCTGTATGACCCTTGTAAGCTTAGCGCTTCTTTTTTATTATAATAATAATAATAATAACAAAGTAGGTTAACATCTTTATTATGCACCCCATACCCATCCTGTGGGTGGTAGTCAAAGGATTACAGAGGTACATAATGGGTCCAGGGACTGGGCCGTAAAGTTTTGATAGCTGAACAAGTTACAATGGTAATGAACTGTTTACGTGTTTATATCTGGTCACAATCGTAATTTTCTGGTCACAATCGTAATTTTCTGGTCACAATCGTAATTTTCTGGTCACAATCGTAATTTTATGGTCACAATCGTAATTTTATGGTCACAATCGTAATTTTATGGTCACAATCGTAATTTTATGGTCACAATCGTAATTTTATGGTCACAATCGTAATTTTATGGTCACAATCGTAATTTTATTGTCACAATCGTAATTTTATGGTCACAATCGTAATTTTATGGTCACAATCGTAATTTTATGGTCACAATCGTAATTTTATGGTCACAGTCGTAATTTTATGGTCACAATCGTAATTTTATGGTCACAATCGTAATTTTATGGTCACAATCGTAATTTTATGGTCACAATCGTAATTTTACAGTAGGTGGTCTGACCTCAAACATCTTTTATTACAGAGCAATAAAGAAATGGAGCTAATTGCCTGAACATGTCAATGCCAGTTCAGGAAGAGAGCTAAAAGCTACTTAATGAATTAAGCTACAGAAAGTGATTTCTTGTAAAGTTAACATTTGTATACGTATTATATTAAGCTGATTTTCTCTATTTAACCCTTAAATTGCTGACGACATAAATTTGTCAGTCGGGAAAGAGACAATGACAAAAAAATTTCACTCAAATTCTAGAGCCTCCAAAATGGTCCCAATTGCCTTGGTTTGGACTACAGCAGATAAAACTTGTGTCGTAAGTATTTCGTCTTGAATGCCATCTATTAGAAAGAGGAGGTCGAATTCAAGTATTCCTGGTGGTACTAAAATTGATCGGGGATTGAATCCTGCAGGGTGAATAAAGGCTTTGGGAAGGAATATGGTTATGTATTTAAAAGCCGTAAGGCTCAGTTCTGATAGGTCACTAATGTACTATGGGAGAAGCTCGATTTGGAAGAAAATTGAAAGTTAATTTTTTTTTGTGATAGGGAATATTTTTTTTTATAATTTTAAATTAGAAATTGTTACAGATTCTCCAAACACTTCTTTTTTGGGGGGAGGGGGGGAGAGGAAGGAGAAGAGGAAACGGGATGATGTTTTCTGTTAAGTTCTGAGTGTAAGCATTCAGTCTCTTGGTGTTTTGCAATGATAATGGCCACTGCCAATCCGCAGACACAGATATAGCAGGACTGTAAACTGTCTAATCGACATGTGCCTAGGACAAAATGGTAACTAAGTAACTGTAAACAGTCGAGTTAGAGTACACCTTTTGTGGATTCTAACTCACGTTGGTCTGCAGACGTGTGATGGAACTGATGAACTGTTACGGCATATGCCTTCAAGGAGGGAGTAGATTACAATCTTGGGCTGTCAATTAGCAGTCTGAGAATAATTCGAAAAGACCTTTAACTGAAATTCATTGACCGTAGATTAAAGAGAAGTAATACCAGTCAGTACACCTATCATCATTTAACATCATTTTAACATGGTGCATCCAACAAAATAAGCAGACTGGGATGTCTCTAGCGTCCGGCTCCAGCTGAACTATAAGTGTCTCCGGAGGCTGCATCAGCAGCACCAACTGATGTAAACATAACGAAGTGTAAACTTTGCTAGATAAACTAGTGTCACACCCTTGTTCATTATGTGCTGAATACCATAAAATCTATGAATTTTTCAGAAAATTCGCTCAGAAATGTTCAAGAAATGTCAAAGTATTTTATTCAAAGTGGCATACAACCAACCATTCTGGAATAATACCCTGTCTTTGCCTATTGTAAATAACTCATAACCACTTATTTAAATTCAACCACATCTTGCTAAAATATAAGGTAAAATAAATTCAAAACATATAAACTATAATATTTTTGTGACTGAATTTGCGTCTGATGAATAACTCGATACGATTTTGTAACCAGATTAAAGTATGTCAAGAGTTCATCACGACTGTAACTTATTTAGCTCTTAAAACTTTACGATCCAGTCCCTGGATCCATTATGTACTTCTGATATATTATTTTTACTTCCACAGGATGGGTATGGGGTGCATAATAAATACAGGGTGTTTCAAATACATGGACCCAATTTCAAAGCATACCGCTTTGAAATTGGGTCCATTATTTTAAAACACCCTGTATATTAAACTATCACGGCGCCTCTCAGCCATAATATTGCTCACAATAATTTTGGTTATTTAATTGTAAATTAATTATTATATTCATGGGAGCGCTAAACCTGTAGGCGTCAAATAGCATCTGGGGGAAATGGGTCCCTCAAGGAAGGTCCCTTGACGCTGGGGAGGGGCTCTTGATATAGGGAATTGGATCTGTGCTCCAGTTCTATTGACCGTGGCCTGGTGGCTAAAGCTCTCGCTTCACACGGTGAGGGTCTGATTTCGATTCCCGGCGAAGGGGTGGAAACATCGGACGTGTTTCCTTGCACCGGTTGTCTATGTTCACCCATCAGTAAAATGGGTACCTGGGTGTTAGTGTACTGGTGTGGGTCGCATCCTGGGAAAAAACGGACCTAATTGGCCCGAAATGCTCAGCATAACAAGGGGCTTTCTATATAGTAGTATGTCACTGATGTCAGCTAGGCCTGTATACCTTGTACATGTACTTGTAGTAAATAAAGATATTATTATTATTATTATTATTATATTAAGCCTGAATACCTTCTACATCCCCCCACAGGCGCTGCATAATCCTACAGGTTTAGCGCTCCCCTTGATTATAATAATAATAATGGAGGAAATGGGAGGCATTCATGTTTGATCCAAGGGAAGGCAGGTCAAATTCCTCGGACCAAGAGTCCCTCCCCCCTCACCGGCATCAAGAAACTTCCCTTGAGGAGGAATTGTAATAGTTTGATAATTGAAATAAATTGATAATAAAGTTTAATAAGAATAATCTTAACACTTACCAGGATAGTTTCAAACCAAGAAAAAACGCGAATTATGAAATAATAAAAATCATTGACTCAATCTATGCATCTCTAGAAAAAATGAATGTCAACTGGGCCTATTTAGTGATCTAAGATTAAATTATTTTGACAAATTAGACAGAGGCCATGTTCTTGCATAAAGTTTCATGACGCTGTCATGTGATCATCACCTCAAAGTATCGACATAGGGATGTTATAGGGCAGCGTCAACCCTTGTGCTTTAGCGCTTCTTTTTATTATAATAATAATAATATAGGGCAGCATCCTAGGATAAAATTTGTCAATCAGCAATAACTCATTTAAAATTAAGTTCTTTCTAAAATTTTCTCATACGTTTAAAGATATATTTTTTAAATGTTTGGTAATGAAAACAAAAATTGTACCACAAGAACCTTAAAAAACTTACCTAACCTTAATATAACAAGCGCAATTTAATTTAGCCTAACCCAGCTAAATATATTTTAGATAATTTTACAATAATTTAATAATAAAAAATGAAATATATTTTTTTTCGTTAGGTTCAGAATGAGTTTTGCGAAGTTATTGCATACACAAATTTTCGCTTGACTTATTCGGCAAGAAGAGCCTTGCTATTTAAGCCAAAATCGCAAGTTTTACCTATTCGGAACGACTTGTATATATTAAAAATGCGTCCACGACTCGTGTTTCGGGAGGGAGGGTTGACAGGGGGGAAAGCCGAGCAGACTTGTATATGGCGTCACCTTGTCCCTGACAAACTAGTTTTTTCGTGGCCTGGCTTCCTCCCTCTGGGTACTTTATAGTGGATGCTGCCTGCAGTAGCTTACCAAATTATAGTTATTTCAAATAGAAGCCCAAAACCCGTAAGGGTCATGCAACACCTGGGAGGCGGGGGAAATAAGAGGCATATCAAATTTGATCTGAGGAAAGGGGTGGGTGGTTGGGAGTTAGGTGTTAGCTCCAGTTCCTTGGATCATACATTTCTAAGATTATCTGAGATAAATAACTTTAAAAAAAAAATCGTGACTTTCATTTGAAATACAAAGAAAAAAAAACATACAGTATTTAAGAAGGAAACAGAATTCTAGAATTATTACGGCTGCTGAAGTAACAACAGAAGGCAGTCCCTGTATGCAATAACCTCAGCCCCATGAACTTTCAAAGATACGGGGAAGATATCACCATTGTTAAAACCATTCTGCTGAAAGATATCGGTTCTAGAAGAGGAGAAAACACACATTCCCAGAGATCTGAAAGCACTAGTATTCAGAAAGTTATGTGTATGGGAAAAGTAAAAAAAAAAAAAAAAAAAAAAAAAACACGACTGCATGACGCGGTGACTGCCAGAATCAGGTTGGTCTATCGTCTCCTATGACACAGCTCCTGTGTACTAGAGGATATCCTTATTGTCCACCTTAAATCTGTCGTCAATCACTAGCAGCCTAGTGATGCTCCAGTTGCGCTCTCTCTATTTTACGCAGGGCTAAAACCCTGTGTTCCTAACTTTATTTACAAACTAAAAAATGTGATCTACATAAGCTCATTTGAAAGCCTTTTTACTGTTATGAGATATACAAATAGGGTAGATGAAGAAGTTAGAGCCATCTGTTATGATGTCGTTATGCTGTACGACCATGTTCCACACTCCAGTCATCCTAGGAAAAAAATGATCTCAGCTGATGCAATGTTTTTTAGAAGTGTAGTGTCACAGTGTAGTTGCTGTTTGCTGCCCGTCTTGTTGTGTAGAAACTCACTCTTCGCTGTCCTCGGAGTGGAGCCAAGTGTAGTATCTTCACAGTATTGCCCTTGTGCATAACAGTAAGGCCACCCACATCCCTCCGGTGTCGAAGGCTCTGCTGAAATGACAGAACTGTCCAGGCTGGGTCCAGACGAGAGATGAATCGTCTTGCTCTGTTCTCTATTCCGTTAAGAAGTCGCAGACGAGACGAGGGGAGAAGGCAGTCCAAGAAAGTGAAGCATACTTAAGATGTGAGTGTATTTGCGTCTCGTACAGAATCTTGCAACCTGTACTGTTGAGCGGATGTGAGATACGTCTTAAGTGCTCTAAGTTTCCCGGATGCTTTGTTTGCAATATTTACAACGTGGTACGTCGTAGTCAGTCTTGAGTCAAATTTCACCCCAAAGGATATCATATTCATCCCCGGGTACCAACACTCTCCCATTCATTCTTAACACAGCTCAAGCATTACCATCTGTGTGTCTAGAGACCGTCATCATCAGTTTTTTCTCAGGAGCAAATGTGACCTGCCATCGTTTTTTCCCAGGCTGACATAGCTGTAAGCTGGTGATTGATATATCTTAGAGCAGCTGGCAGAACCATGAGCTAGAGATGACAGAACCATGAGCTAGAGATGACAGAACCATGAGCTAGAGATGGCAGAACCATGAGCTAGAGATGACAGAACCATGAGCTAGAGATGACAGAACCATGAGCTAGAGATGACAGAACCATGAGCTAGAGATGACAGAACCATGAGCTAGAGATGACAGAACCATGAGCTAGAGATGACAGAACCATGAGCTAGAGATGACAAAACCATGAGCTAGAGATGACAGAACCATGAGCTAGAGATGACAGAACAATAAACTAGAGATGACAGAACCATGAGCTAGAGATGACAGAACAATGAGCTAGAGATGACAGAACAGTGAACTAGAGATGACAGAACAATGAGCTAGAGATGACAGAACAATGAGCTAGAGATGACAGAACAATGAGCTAGAGATGACAGAACAATGAGCTAGAGATGACAGAACCATGAGCTAGAGATGCCAGAACAGTGAGCTAGAGATGACAGAACAGTGAGCTAGAGATGACAGAACAGTGAGCTAGAGATGACAGAACAGTGAGCTAGAGATGACAGAACCATGAGCTAGAGATGACAGAACAGTGGGCTAGAGATGACAGAACAGTGAGCTAGAGATGACAGAACAGTGAAATAGAGATGACAGAACAATGAGCTAGAGATGGCAGAATAATGAGCTAGAGTTGACAGAACAGTGAAATAGAGATGACAGAACAGTGAGCTAGAGATGACAGAACAGTGAAATAGAGATGACAGACAGAACAGTGAGCTAGAGATGACAGAACAGTGAGCTAGAGATGACAGAACAGTGAACTAGAGATGACAGAACAATGAGCTAGAGATGACAGAACAATGAGCTAGAGATGACAGAACAATGAGCTAGAGATGACAGAACAATGAGCTAGAGATGACAGAACAATGAGCTAGAGATGACAGAACAATGAGCTAGAGATGACAGAACAGTGAGCTAGAGATGACAGAACAGTGAGCTAGAGATGACAGAACAGTGAGCTAGAGATGACAGAACAGTGAAATAGAGATGACAGAACAATGAGCTAGAGATGGCAGAATAATGAGCTAGAGATGACAGAACAGTGAAATAGAGATGACAGAACAATGAGCTAGAGATGACAGAACAGTGAAATAGAGATGACAGAACAATGAGCTAGAGATGACAGAACAGTGAGCTAGAGATGACAGAACAGTGAAATAGAGATGACAGACAGAACAGTGAGCTAGAGATGACAGAACAGTGAAATAGAGATGACAGACAGAACAGTGAGCTAGAGATGACAGAACAGTGAGCTAGAGATGACAGAACAGTGAAATAGAGATGACAGACAGAACAGTGAGCTAGAGATGACAGAACAGTGAGCTAGAGATGACAGAACAGTGAACTAGAGATGACAGAACAGTGAGCTAGAGATGACAGAACAGTGAAATAGAGATGACAGACAGAACAGTGAGCTAGAGATGACAGAACAGTGAGCTAGAGATGACAGAACAGTGAACTAGAGATGACAGAACAGTGAGCTAGAGATGACAGAACAGTGAAATAGAGATGACAGAACAGTGAACTAGAGATGACAGAACAGTGAAATAGAGATGACAGAACAATGACAGAACAATGGCTAAAAGCTCTCGCTTCACACGGCGAGGGCCTGGGTTCGATTCCCAGCCAGGGCAGAAACATTGGGCGTGTTTCTTTACACCTGTTGTCTATGTTCCCCATCAGTAAAATGGGTACCTGGGTGTTAGTCGACTGGTGTGAGTCGCATCCTAGGACACTGACCTAATCTGCCCGAAATGCTCAGCATAACAAGGGACTTTCTATATAGTAGTATGTCACTGATGTCAGCTAGGACTGTATACCATGTACATGTACTTGTAGTAAATAAAGATATTATTATTATTATTATAGATGACAGAATAATGAGCTAGAGATGACAGAACAGTGAGCTAGAGATGACAGAACAGTGAGCTAGAGATGACAGAACCATGAGCTAGAGATGACAGAACTGAGCTGGAGATGACAGAACAATGAGCTGGAGATGACAGAACAATGAGCTAGAGATGACAGAACAATGAGCTGGAGATGACAGAACAATGAGCTGGAGATGACAGAACAATGAGCTGGAGATGACAGAACAATGAACTAGAGATGACAGAACAGTGAACTAGAGATGACAGAACAGTGAACTAGAGATGACAGAACAGTGAGCTAGAGATGACAGAACAATGAGCTGGAGATGACAGAACAATGAGCTAGAGATGACAGAACAATGAGCTGGAGATGACAGAACAATGAGCTGGAGATGACAGAACAATGATCTAGAGATGACAGAACAATGAACTAGAGATGACAGAACAGTGAACTAGAGATGACAGAACAGTGAACTAGAGATGACAGAACAGTGAGCTAGAGATGACAGAATAATGAGCTAGAGATGACAGAACAGTGAACTAGAGATGACAGAACAGTGAACTAGAGATGGCAGAACAGTGAACTAGAGATGACAGAACAGTGAACTAGAGATGACAGAACAGTGAACTAGAGATGACAGAACAGTGAACTAGAGATGACAGAACAGTGAACTAGAGATGACAGAACAGTGAACTAGAGATGACAGAACAGTGAACTAGAGATGACAGAACAGTGAACTAGAGATGACAGAACAGTGAACTAGAGATGACAGAACAGTGAACTAGAGAAGGCAGAACAGTGAGCTAGAAAATGATCGATATAAAAGGAGAGGCAGGATAGAATATTAGAAACTTTAAAACTATGGTTCAAGAGAGCAGAATAATTGGTTATAGTGTATAACATCAGGTGCCGAGTAAGGCGCGATCGCCTGTCGCCCTTAAAGTATGAATATTGCAAGGTGACACCCGAGACACGGACCTACAGCTCTCCAGCTAACCTCTTCTTCCTCCCAACCCCTTCCATCTCTCCTTATCTATCTATCCATCCCTCCCAATACAACCATCCCTCAATTTCTCTTCCCCCGTCTCTGTGTGTTTCTCTCACACTGTTTTTATAGGGTTAGGTTAAGAATTCCTACTTTAATTTACAAGGTAAGAGTTGTTACCTACCTCAGCTCATTTGCAAGCGTTTTTTGTTATGATGTCTACAAAAAGGGAATAGGATGAATTTGGAGCCATCTCCAGCTCTCTCTTCTGTTTTACCGTCTCTGGCTTACTACTCTGTTATCTCTAGCTCACTGTTCTGTCATTTCTAGCTTACTATAATGCCCTCTCTAGCTCATTGTACTGTCATTTCTAGTTCACTCTTCTGCTGTCTCTAGTTCACTGTTTTGCTGTTTCTAGATCTCTGTTTACCATCTCTGGCTTACTGTTCTACTTCTAGTTTATTGTCCTTCTGGTTCTAACTTGCTGTTGTCTTTTCTAGCGTATTGTTCTGCCAATTCTATCTTACAATTCTCCTGTCTTCAGCTTAGTGTTGTGTCTTCTCTGTTTTGTTGCTTTGCCAACTCTAGCTTGCTGTTGCCGTCTCCAGCTTATTGTTCTATTGACTCTAGCCTATCATAGCTTCCCTACCATCTATAATCTTCCTAAATAATAATTTTATTAGGTTTAAAACCTATCTACTACACGAGGCTTATTAAGGCTGCCTGTTACCTATACCCCACCTGTCTGCATATATCACAGAGATATTCATCACTTGCTACCCTCCTACCAACATTTCTCTCTCTTGCTCTCCTATGTTTTCTACCCTCTTTACCTCCTAATATTCGTAATGGTATTATTGTAGTAAAGGAGAATAAAAAGGAAAACGTGAATTAAGATAGGGCCAATACATTCACCTAGTTCTGGTCAATGGATACATCCGCTCTTAGCTCCATTAGTTCTGGTTGTAAATGGTACGGTTCAATCCAAGAAACATGAGGTAGGTCTATTTTCTTGGATCGAGAGCTCCTCTCAGCATCACGAACTCTCCCTTTGATGCAAACTATCAGATAGATGCTTAAAGGAATTAAATGGTGAACAGGAACAGATTGTTGGAGAGATGAGACCCAGGAGCACGAGGGCAGAGCCGAAAGTTGAAAACTCAGATGAGTCACTAAGATGCTAAGAAGTATTTCTTCAGCCTTAAAGTAGTTAGGAAGTGGAATGACCTGGAAAGTGAAGTGGTAGAGACAGTATCTATACATAGCTTTAAGAAGAGGTACGATAAGGCTCTCGAAATCAAGAGAGAGTGGACCTAGTAGCGACCAGAAAGAGGCGGGACCAAGAGACTTGACCCCTGCAAATTCATATAGGTGAGTACTCAGTCGCAGCTCGACAGGATGTTTTAACTGACAGTAAACAGTATATGAAAGTGACAGGCAACAGTTGTGTGCTATGGTGGTGCTTCCCGCATTCTGGAGTCAATCCAACTTGACACAGTAATAAACTTGAAGAAGAAAAGCTTTTTTTTTAGATTATTATTTACCTCAGGGAGTTATTTACCAAGTAAGTTGGGTACTCTTCGATAGTCTTATAGGATACCATACACAACAGCCCACTAACTCTTAGGTACATATTTATAGTCAAGTGAATAACTGCAATAGGTGTGAAGAGACTTGCCTATACTATTGACTAGCACTGTATTCGAGTCCATGTCCTTTCGATTGTGAGCAGAACGCTTTACCACTAAGGTATGAGGCATTTTAATTTTTCTAACATAATGAACTGTTTGGTATATTATATTGGAGAGCGGTGGAAATTTCCAAGTCTTGTAATAATGGTGAAGACGAGTGTGTGGGATAGTGATGGTTGTCGTAGTTTAGATATTGAAGATTGTGGCATCTTTTGTGTTTTTTTTTTTGAGAAGTCGCTAGAGAAATTGGAAGATTTGGAGTTGTATTGGTATTATTAAAAGTATTATAAGTATATATTATTATCATTATTATTATTATATTTTTGTTTCAGGTTCAAGTGGAAGTTTTGTTGTCGCTATTGTTTGTGTTGCACTGTCATGTGACTGCATCACACCTCTGGACATCACATGGTTTGTCGAGAGTGCGGGTGCAAAATCGAGGAAGCACTTGGTGTAGAATTCAGCTCACAAACCTTCACTGGTGGTACTGGTTCTTGGTGGTTTACCACAAGGCATGTACCTAACATCTTTTGGCTCATTCTACATTTTTCCCTCCACTGCTTGTATACTGTAGCCTCTCTAACTGAGCTTTGCAACACAATCAATCAATCAACTTTATTTCTGATAATATTACAAAGTGGGGTTTACATATTATGTTATTTAGACATTTTATGAAGTAAGTATTACAAGAAGGCCAATAATATGCCTAGGTATGCCTAGGCATTTCAGGCAGTCTTATACTAGATCTTACTCTATAGTGACACAATGATTATAATGGTATTAAGGTTAGGTAATTGTAGTGATTAGCTAGGTTTACAAAATTGAGGTAGTTTAAAAATTTAGGAATTTAACAATTAGTTTATATATTAATGGAAATGGTGACGTGTTGGCATGATACAGTTTCTATATTGGAGTGTCTTAGGCAAACTTATGACTAGCTTAAGAATTATGAAGCAATAGTTGTATTAGAATTTTGGTTACAGTCATGTGCAAATTAAGGGGGATCACAAATATCAATAAGTGTATTTTGCTGTGGATATGTGCAAGATAAAGTAGTTTTCATGTGGTTAGCTACCGGTGGGGTGCGTAAGTGAGATAAGATGTTTTTTAATGGTGCTTTTGAAAATGGAGGTTGTGTCTGCAGTTCTAGAGTTTTCAGGCAGGGAGTTCCAGATTTTAAGCCCTTTTATGTACATTGAATTTTTGTATAGATTTAGTCGGACACGGGGAATGTCAAAGAGATGTCTGTGTCTGGTATTATGTCTATGGGTCCTGTCACAACTGTCAAGAAAGTGTTTTAGCTCAGGGTTAAAGTTGGAATTTATGGTTCTATAAATGTAGATTGCAGAGTAGTAAGTGTGGATGTTCTGAACAGTGAGTAGGTTTAGGTCTTTGAAGAGTGGGGGGTTGTGTTGCCTAGCGTTGGATTGCGTGATAATTCTTACTGCGGCTTTTTGTTGGGTTATTATTGGCTTTAGGTGGGTAATTGCTGTTGATCTCCAAGCACAAATGGCATATGTGAGGTAGGGATAGATGAGTGAATAGTATAGTGTGAGTAGGGCTGATTGTGGTACATATTAACGTATCTTAGAGAGGATCCCCACAGTTTTGGACACTTTCTTTGTTATGTGTTGGATATGAGTGCTGAATTTCAGGTTGCTGTCGAGGTGAAGGCCCAGGAATTTGCTCTCATTATGTTTAGCAATAGGAGTGTTGTTGATCTTAATGTTTAATTGTGCATCACCTGCTCTGTTACCAAACATAATATAGAAGGTCTTATCAGTTTTGAGTGTAAGTTTATTGGCTGTCATTAACAATGGTGTTGAGCGTGGCAAGATTTGGGTGGGAGATGACATAAGTCGTGTCGTCAGCAAAGATTATTGGTTTCAGGTGTTGTGATACATTGGGAAGATCATTGATGTATAAGAGGAAGTGCAGGGGACCAAGGACACTTCCCTGTGGTACTCCAGTATCAAGTGGTCGTGTCGAGGAGGTTGTGTCTTTAATGGTGACATACTGATACCTATTAGTAAGGTAGGATTTGAAATATGCAAGTGCATGACCTCTTATACCATAGTGGTCAAGTTTGTGGAGTAGGATGCCGTGGTTTACAGTGTCGAAAGCTTTCCTTAGGTCAATAAAAAGTCCTAGTGGATATTCCTTATTTTCCAGTGCTGTGTAAAGCAGATCTATCATTTTTACGATTGCATCGTTAGTGCTTTTATTTTTTCTGAAGCCAAATTGGCAGGGGTTGAGTATGCTTTGTGTCGTTATAAACGAGTATAATCTCTTGTGCACAAGTTTCTCGAAGATTTTGGAAAGCAACGGTAAGTTTGATATTGGTCTATAGTTGTTTACGTCTGTGGGGTCACCACCTTTGTGTATTGGTGTAACCCTCGCTGTTTTGAGTAATGTCGGGAAAGTGCTACTTTCTAGTGATTTGTTAAAAAGTAATGAAATAGCATGTGAAAGGACATGTTCTCAAAGATTTGTTAAGTCATATCATGAATTAAGGAACGATTCTAGACTTCACCTTACGAAAGCAGACAAAGCATATGCGATAGTAATTATGGACAAGGTAGATTATAATGGAAAACTAAGCATAATATTAGAAGACAGGGCACTTACGAGCTCCTTAAGCATACTCACACCCCAACTGGCATATATTCAAACTGCATAATTGTGTATCAATTCTAAATTCATCCTCAGCATGCAGTTATAATAATGCAAGCATTTTACATTTTACAGGATACAGAAGGAAGAGCGATAAACAGAGCCACCACAAACCCTACTTCCGGCTTATATCTACCACCATCGCCACTACACAACTCACCTAGCCAAAGCCCCCACCACCCACAATGTCATTATCTACTTGGTCACCGTCACCACATCTGTCTATATAATTATCACTGCCATCTTCTTTTTCAACGTACCTCTACAACCTCCGTCTCCATTGCCACAATCACTGTTACCTCCTTCCTTACCACTGTGGAGCTTGACAGTGTTGCACCCACTTACAATGCTCTTCACATCGCCACCACCAGTGGTTCCTCAACCTCAAGCCAGGCAAGAATTGCCCAGTCATCTTCGCCTACTATCACAGCTACTGTTATGTCTACCCCAATGGCGGTCACTACCACCATTTCTACAGCTATGCCTACCACAGTAACCACAGAGGCTAGCACCACCACTACCTCCTTAACTACCACCAGGGCAATGCTTACTTCCACCTTACTATCATCCTCCAACACCATTAACACAACTCCCATCACCAGTGTTAATAACTGTAGTACCAACACTGCTATCACTACTTCTACATGCACAGGTTCTAACACCCCTCGCATTCCAAACACCAACACTACACGTACCACAACCCCTACTACAACCACTGCCACTAGCACTACACGTACCACAACCCCTACTACAACCACTGCCACCAGCAGTAGCACCACACACCTCTCTCCTTGGTCAGGACCCCCTGCCTTCACGTCTTCATCTGGCCATAAGAAGAACACCTCTGACTCCCGACTCGTTGTACTTGGAGCTCCAGCAGTTGGTAAATCTGGCAAGTAAAATCCATGCTTTGTATTTTATATTAACAGATGAAGTTTTATTATATTCATAAAAATGTTAAAGGTGTATAGGTCATTTAGCACATCATAAGGGAAAAAAATATGGAAGATGAGGTCATGTGTCAGAGTAAGAGGTCATAGTTAATGCATTTAACATTTAACAAATCATGGAATGAATCTTGTATTTTCTGAGAGGAGGGCAGTCAAGAGAGCAAAAGGGCATTGAAGGAGAGGTCAAAAATAAAGTCTAGGTGCTCTTTGATAAACAGGACAATCAGTCAAAAGATGCTTGATTGTCAGGACGACATGAGATGTCCATGTGTAAATCTCATGTGTCCAACATGCAATCAAGAGTGGTTTTAATAACTGACATCAGTGATGGTGATTTATCTGATTTTGTTTGTTTGGTTGCAGCACTAGTGGTGCGGCTGCTAACTGGGAGATTTATCTGGGAGTACGACCCAACACTTGAAGCTGCGTACCGTCATCACACTACAGTTGATGATGACCCGGCTGTCATGCACATCTACGACACTGCTGGTCAGGTCAGTAGTAACCTTTAAGGGGTAAAATAGGGTGGGTCTTTGAGATTGTAGGGAACAGTAGTCACAGGTAGTTAAAAGTTTGCGTGTAAGTGGAAAGGTATGTGAATAACAAGTCAAAATAAATTTCAGACACACAATTCTTAATTCTTTCAATAATAATTCTGCCATACACTTTACCAGGTATACTCAACATGCTTATTTCCCTATAATTTTTACACTCTCTTTTGTCCCCTTTGCCTTTATGCAAAGGAACTATGCATGCTCTGCCAATCCCTAGGTACCTTACCCTCTTCCATACATTTATTAAATAAAAGCACCAACCATTCCAAAACTATATACTACTTTCCCTCTGCTTTTAACATTTCTGTCTTTATCCCATCAGTCCCAGCTGCTTTACCCCCTTTCATTCTACCCACTGTCTCACACACCTCTCCCCACACTCATAATAATAATAATAATAATAATAATAATAATAATAATAATAACGATAATGATGATAATAAAATAATACTTGAACTGTTCCAATAAGGGCATGTTTGATTCCGTTCACAGAGAACCCACAAGGTACGTCTTCACACGATACAGGTCAGCTGGCTACTGATACAGGCAGTGCTGAAGCCTAAGGCCTGAAAATCTAGGAAAACTCCAGCCCAAGTGTATAATATTTCTGACACTATCATAGGCCTTTCTTACACATGCTGTCATAACGCACTGTATCCTCTAAACAACCCATTTCATAATAATACTGTCTTAAGCCAATATCTCGACACTAGCATTGATTTTTGGATTGATTTTGTCCTTCCAGAAAAGCAGTGAGATAGACAAGTTGACTGAGGCCCCTCAGTCATTTATACTCTGATTTTAATGAGAAGGTTGATACCAGGCTTCAGGCTAACAATCTTTTGCAAGAAGAACTGGAATTTGTGTTTATGTTGCATTTTTGGATCCGTGTTCTGGGTCATTTTCACAAAGTCAGCAAAGCCATTCAGAAATCAGAACTGTTATTGAGTACTTGTGCATGTTTGTACAGTTCACTTCAGGATCTTTTAAGTAGAATTGGAGAAGATTTTGATGAGGTTCAACAACAAGCACAAGAAGACAAAGAGTAAGGAAACGGCGAGGAAATGAGGGAAGTGCACCTGGTCCTGATGCCTTTGATGAACTCTCTTCAAGAGATAAGTTTAGGATAAAATCCTTTATTCCTATACTAGACGCACTTGCAGCTAATTTAGGAAGAGCTGCTGTGTACAGTGATGGTTCACAAATGTTTTTCTTTCTTGCTAATCTGGCAGCATCTAAGCAAGAAATTCAGCAGTGTGTTGAACTGTTGATGGCAGCATAACCAGAAGATGTTCACATGGAACTTACTGATGAACTTTTGCACTTTCACTTGTGCGTGAGACAAAGCCATAGGCCTACAGAAGAGCAGTCACTTTCATACAGACCTTTATCAAATTATATACAAGGAAAAAATTCAGACGACCTTCCCTAATGTGGAAGCAATCTTGTGGTTATTTCTTAGCTTACTGGTCACTAACTGGTCGAGAGAGAGGGTCACAATGTCGCAACACAGGTTGTCCGAACTGAGCATTCTATGCATTGAAAGTGACAAACTTAGACAAACAAATTTTGATGGACTCTTGGCTGATTTTGCTACGAGGAAGGCTAGAAAAAAAAATTTTTAGTCAGAGTGTGTGTGATGATTGTAGTTTCTTTATTTCTTTATTTAAAATCGAATACAGGACACACCTGTCCTCACATTTTTCAGCGATAGTTTAACAAGTCTTTCACAACATTAACTCAAGTATATGCAAATACAGTGAACCCTCTCACTAATGTACTAATAAGGTGGGGGGGGGAGTTCGTGTACGATTTTGGCGATTGCCCTGAAACTTCCAAATTATAAAATTATTTTTTCTGAACTAGAGGACTTGGTATGATGGTTCAGAATGCAACTGGATCATAAGAATATGGGTATTTTAATCTGTAGTAGTAGTAGTACAGTACAGTATTGTACTGTATAGTGAATTTATAGTACTATACATAATTTATAATAATTTTACTGACGTTTTCATGGTGGAGAGATGAAGGGCAGATTGCCACGATCAGTAGTAGCGACTCAGACTAACTCTTATTCTGAATCAGAGCAGCTGTGAAGCTCTACTTGTGAAAATAATGAAGATTGCTGGGAAGATGTGCTATAGAGAGACCAGACACAACCTTCTTTATTAATTCAGATTTCTGCGTAACACTGAGAGCCATACGCTTCCTCTTGGCACCACCACTTTCTTTAGAAGCAGGTTAATAAAATCACACAAAACTGTCTAAATCCATGGAAAATTGTAATTGTTTTTATGATTATGTAATGTTTCTTGAGAATTTATTCTTAATTTTTGTTTGTGCAGGAGGAGGGGGAAATAAGCGAGGCGCATGCTCGCTGGGGTGACGGCTTCCTTCTGGCATTTAGCGTGACCGACCGACGAAGTTTTAGTGCCATCTCCACCATCCATGCTGCTGTCGCTGCTGCCAGACACACACCAAACTTTTCTTGTGTTATTGTTGCCAACAAAACTGATCTTGGTTAGTTTTATTTATAACTGTAATTGGTATTTTTATTGATTACAAAAATCCTTGTGTATTGTATTTACCCCTAAATTAATCTTGTTCAATAATTTATATAAAAAACTTATAAATTAATACCAACTTCTATAATCCACATAAACAAGTCTTTAAAAGAAATTCTGAAAGGTTTTTCACCAAATTCCCTGTTATGCTTTACTTCAATCCACACATTTAGTTCTTTATCCTTAAATGCTGTATGTAGGAATTACACTTTTCGAAATCTTCCAATAATTTTTCCTTACGTATTGCACTGTACGTCAGTGCAATATCATAACTGTATTAGTGTTTTTAGAATTACCGACAATACATTAGGTAAAAAGACACAAGTGCAACTAATCAGCTTTAATTATCGAGACAGCCTAAACCATGACCAAACATTCTTGCTTTATAGTTTATTAGCAAAAAATTGGGTAAAGCCATTAATGAACATAGGGAAGGTTGTTTTAGTGGGTGAATGCATATAACTTTTGTTTTGGACTCTTAGTTTTTAAACTGGAATTTATTGAAAATAAAATTGGCCAAATTATTGACTTTTGGTTCTGAAGGTTGAATGGGTAGTTTTTTGAGATCAGTAGATAAAACAGAAGGCATACTAGTTAAATAGCCAGGAATTGAGTCAGTTTCAGCACTGAAAGTGGCTTCAAATAGGCCTCAAAGTGGGCGAAATCGGCATTGCATAAAGTGCAAATTTATTGGGATCATCATTCTTCTTCTTCTTCTTCTTCCCATTATTGTTAGTTGTTTTTGCTGTTGTTGTTGTATCATTATTATTTCTATTATTATATTCATATAAAGTGGAACTTAAATAAATGTGCTATACGTATTTAACGGTTTACCATTTCATCAGGTCATCTGGCAGAGGTGAGTGAAGACGAAGCCACAGAACTAGCTGGAGAACTTGGGGCATCGCTGTTCATGACATCAGCATGTGATGGAGGCCCTTCCATCCAAGCAGCCTTCACCGAGCTGCACAGAGACGTAGTAAGACGCCGCTGGTCTCGACGGCGGAGGTCCTCCGCTAAGACGGTCATCGAGGGTTTCTACAAGATGTTTTCCCGCTGAGGTCTCGGGTTTACACAGCCTTTATGCACTTGCATGCCATCACAACAGTTTTTTCATAAAATATGTTAACAATAAGGACAATAGTTGGCAAAACAAAATCATTCTAAATTTCTGCAGTATGTACAAAAAATTTTCTCTCTCTTATCGCACTTGGAAAATAAGCCACATATAATCCCATTTAAAGATGTATTGTATGGATATAATAAAGACAGTAGGCAGAACAAGCTTTACTGGGACTATACTTCACTCAATATTGAGCTTAATAAAAGTCTTAGGGGAAACTTTAAAAAAAAAACATTCAAATAAAACCCACAGACACACAAGTGGGATGTGAGGTAAGAACAGGTTAGGTTAAGTTCGTCAGGACAAAGGACAATGTATCCTGACTCGGGTCTTAGATGATGACCCGCCGTTGGAGCTTTTTGATCATCTGACAACAAAGACTTGTCAGTTGCTAATGATACACGAAGTGAAGCTTTGCATTCGGCTTTTCCATTATTTATGTTTGGCCTGTTTTTGAATTATAGGCTTTGGTGTTTACCATATAATATGTACCAAGTGTTTTGCTAAGCTGAAGGAATCTTGATTCTGCACAGTGTAAATACGTTTGGTAAAAAACTAACCAAGAAAAAATAAGTTATAATTCATTCATATAAAATGGTAACTATAGTAATTCCACAATCAAAAGAGTCACTCGTTTGTAAGTACTGTAATTAATTGGTTCCAAACTGCAAACGTCATGGAGCATCGTACGTGAGAACTTCGAAAGTTGGGGCCCCACATTACTAGTCTAGCAGCTGTCACGTCAAAGATCATTCATGGCATTACCAGACCTGGATACACACAATTAATTAACAATGCTAGTGCATTACAAATTTCGATACTAAAATTTTGGAATACCAGTGAGGTTGTAGGACTCAAGCAGTGCTGTATGAACCTTGTGGGTTTAGCGCTTAGTTTTGATAAGAATAATAATAATAATTGTAGGACTCAAAACACGAACAATACAGGGGTGATTCATTGGGACAAACATGCATACCTATAGCAGGTGGAAATACAGTACACTTATTAATGAAGAGAGGGACAGATCTTGAGGAAAGTTCCCGGAATCAAAAATCATCTGTACTGAACAAAATCAATATGCCTTCAGCCTAACAAAATCCTTGACACACATCATGTTACGTGGGAGAAACAGTCGTCGTGTAATACAATTCAAATCTAATGGATTAAAAGGCTGAATGCAGTGCTCTGCTACTGCATCATCAGCACCTAATATTGACAAAACCTACAACATGCTGTCTGGAAACAGAGCTTCAAATATCCAACTAAATATAATGATCAACGGTTCTCCCATTGCAAGTCACACCGAGGGTAAATTCTTAGGTCTACACCTTGAAATTTAATGCCCACATCCAACACATAGCCAAGAATGTCTCGAAACCAGTAGGCATCCTCTCCAAGATACGTTACTATGTACCACAAACAATACTACTTACATTATACCACGGTCTAGTCTACCCTTATGTTACCTGTGTTATTTGTGGCTGGGGATATTCTGCACCAAATCACTAAAACAATTAACCCAACAAAAAGCCTCTGTGCAGACTATCACCCATTCCAGTGCCCCCATCCCCATCCCCAATTCTTCAAAAGTGAACTTAATATAGAAAATATGCATTCATATTTCTGTCTACTATATATATAGAACATTAAATTTTAACATAAACCCTGTAAAACTTTTCCTTTATAGCTAGAACAGAATAGGCATAACACAAGACACCAAACCCTCTTTGACATCCCCCGTGTCCGACTCGGCCTATGCAAAAACTCAATGCACATAAAAGGCTCTAGGATCTGGAACTCCTTTCCTGAAGCATCGAAAGGACCCTTATCTACCAATCGATTCAGAGCTATTGTTAAACAGCACATCATCTCCTTAACGTAACTGAGACAGCAATGCGCTATGTCAAACAAAACCAGCTTTCATCTATCCTTGTACTTCCAGCCTTCCTTCAACTTCCATATATAATTGGTAACACATTTTGTCCATTGTATTTCTATTATAACTAAGTAACTTGCTGTAACTTCACCATCTCTGTTCAATCACTCCACAAAACTGAAGATCATTGAATCAGTTTGAAATAATATGTAATTCATGTAGCTGACTATTTGTTCATTAGCTACCTTTCTTATTGTACTTATTGTACTTATGACTGTAGTTAACTGAGTAAGAAATCCTACTTAATAGTCTGTGTCTAGACCTTAAGTAACATTAGGATTAGTTTACCCGAAATGCACTGCATAATTAGGTTTCTTGTGTGCCTACCAGTGTTTTATTACATGTAAACTACATTATTTTTACTGCATAAAGAAATACAATTTTGTATTTATATTTGTTGTATCTGTATGTTCTGTTGCAACTTTCCATAAAAAGAGTTTAATCTCAGGATTAATGTTTGGCTAGGTTAGGTTGGGATTGGTTGCATTGGGTTTTGTTAGGCTGGGTTGGGTTTAGTTTGGTTGAGTAAGGTTGCAAATTTCAACCTAAATATATCTAACATAATCTATCCAAAAACCTAAGTGAACCTAACCTAACCTAAGAAAACCTCCCACAATTTTTCTGAACAATTCCCAAAACATAAAACTATCTCTGCTGCAAAACCTTCGTTTTCTTGTGGACATTATCTGACTCAACCTGTGAAAATCTTGATGTGCATAAAAGTCCATAAAATCTGGAACTCATTGCTTGAAAATTCCAAAGGTTTTCTATCTACCAAACTCTTCAAAGTTACTGTTAAAAAAATACCTCCTTATCTTAAACTGCTGTTTTCATCCATGCTCTTTTTCTTCCAGGTTGCCTTCAACTTCCATTTATTATTAAATGCGTATATATTATTTCATCATATCTTGTATTGTAATTTAGGCAACTAGCACCACTCACCACACTTATTGTTATTTTTATTATGAATAGACTGAGTAAATTTTAAGTATAGTGTAGGCTGAGTTTTGCCTGAGATACTATGCATTCTCTAGGTGTACTGTTTCTTGATTGACAGGACACTCAGCTTATAAACTGTGTCCGTAGAAACATTGGGAATGTTTTCTTATACCAGCTCTACCTGTTCACCTATCAGTAAGTAGGGTGTTAGTCGACTGGTGTGGGTCGCATCCTAGGGGACAAGATTAAAGGACCCCAAGGAAAATAAGACAGACAGTCCTTGATGACGAACTGACCTTAGGTTTTCCTGGATGGCTAACCCTTCGGGGTAAAAATCCGAACAAATCTTATGTTTGATATCCGTGTTCAAATCAACCTGAATAAAAACTCAATGCACATACAAAGGCCCTAAACTCTGGAATTCTCTGCCTGAAGATTCAAAAGGTTGCCTATCAGACAAACGCTTTAAAGCTACTGTTAAAAAACATCTCCTTACCTTAATGGGATTCTTGACAGTAATATACTTCATCAAACAATTCCTGAAATCTGATTGTTTTCATCCAATTCCATCCCTTCACTTCTTTCAGTTTTTTTTTTCATTCCACTCTCATACATTATTTGCTAGGTTGCAATCCATTCTTTCAGACATAGCTGTTGCAATAATAATTTTACCTAGTATTATCTTAGGTAAGTTTGTCAAGAAACAGGACAAGTGTTTCCTGACGGGGGTCTTAGGCAGATGATGACCCACAGCTGGAGCTTTTAGTCATCTGACCGAGGCCTTCTGCTGGCTTACCGGTCCACCCCTTTAAAAATTATGGTCAATTATAACTATTTTTCCTTTTCTAATAAATAGAAGAACATATATTTCACTAAATTACAATAAAAAGTTTTATATATATAAATATATACTATTTATATAATATAACTTTCTATTGTAATTTAACTATTACCATTCATCTTGCTAAAACTAGGAAATCATATTTTTAATTTTTTATTATATAAATTAACTTGTAACTTGTATTCATTTTTAAATTCCTATTAATTAGATCCTTAAAAATACTGAAAAATAAAACTATCAATTTTAAATACAGTATTGTCTATGTTTTGCCCGAAATGCTATGCTTTCTGTGGGTCTTCATATTATTGTATATCCTGTAGAGCAATTTTGAAATACAGATTTGTATTTGTACCTGTGCTGGGATCGAACCCAGATCCTGTAGTTAGTTTAAGTTTTTATTGTGTGCTGGAAAGCAAAAAAAAAAAAAAATCCTGAAAAAAATTAGAAACAGCTGTTCAAGGAATATCTAAGTATTTAATTCACAGTGACATATTACCAACCATTTTGGAAAAATAAGTTGGAGAGGGGTTTCGGGGATCAACGCCCCGGGGCCCTGTCTGTGACCAGACCCTGAGTTTACTTGTTGCACATAACTCATAACTATGTCCTTGAGATGCGAGGCAAACGCGCTACCACTTGAACCAAGAGCACCCCAGTATGTAGCAATGTTTACTTCTTTTATGTTAGGAAAGTTAACTGTGCCGTGTATGGTTATTTTTATAGGTTGTGTGTACTGGAATGTGAGCTGCTTGTATATGTTTTAATGTTAAATGATTTTATGTGTAGGAATGTGTTATTCATTTTTTTAAGGAATCTTAGCTTTTGCTATGTGTAGAAATGTTAGTTGCTTCTGTGTAGGAATGTTTATTCCTGTTATGTGTAATGAGTGTTTACTGTTTCTATGCGCAGGACTGAAAAAATAAAACTATGTTTTGGAATATTTATTAATACAATATTGTTTTTATTACTAGAGATGAACTGGAAGCTTGTCACTTACAGGCAATTATTTACAAAAAAAAATATGTACAGGAGGAAGGTTAACTAGAAAAATAAATGATTGTATTCATTACGAATATGCTTATAATTCTTGAAACAGTGACGACCAGCACCACAAGTCTTAGTCTGGTGATGTGCATTCTTAACCCTTTCACTGACGGTGCCGTTGCAAGCCAGTGTCGGTGCCATAATATTTCGCCAAAATTCTAGCGGGAGAAAGCTGGTAGACCTACATGTGAGAGAATGGGTCTGCGTGCCCAGTGTGCGCAGTATAAAAAAAAATCGGGGAGTCAGTGGTGTGTTATGGGAACGCCATTTCAGTAGTCCGTGTTCACCATGCCTCGCGGTAAGAAGTACCTCACTCTCCGGCGAATTGGGACAAGTCTCTTCCCAAGTGATAGTTCTAACACAGATGGCAGTGTCAGTGAAGATGAATTTCATGGTTTTGAGTAGGTTGTGACTGAAAGCAATGCCTAGGACCTGCAATAGACAACCGCCCATGAAATTATCACCAAATACCCTCTCGTTTGAGGCATGGTGATCACTACCTAATACAACTGCCTCCTACTAAGAAGAAATTTGCTCAGGTGTTTTGTCTGTGCACATGCAACAAAACACACAGAAAAACGAAGCGACACTCGTTTTATGTGTGAGGAGTGTAAAACACCACTGTGCATAATACCATGTTTCAAAGAGGTCCACAAACTGCAGCACTTCTAGGAACGTGTCCAGTGATTCTATATGTATGTATATTATAGAACAATAGTAATAAACAACTTTTATAATTGTTGGTTTGTGTAAACAATATAATGATAACATTTGTGCGGTTATTGTGTTGCATACGAGTGGATATAGTATATACATTATGCATTATATTGGTCTCACAGGCCACAAAAGTTACTTGAAAAAAAAAATATTAAAAAAAAAAAAAATAGAATAAAAGTAAAAATAATATTAGTGAGTGAGCGGCAGTCACCGATTATTATTATAATCAAATAGAAGCGCTAAACCACAGGGGTCATACAGCAGGCAGTCACCGATGTTGTCGTCAGCGGTTCACTTTGTCGACTTTACACCTCTATATTTCGGCAAGTACTGATCGAAAAAAAAAAATTACAAAAACTCAGAAAAATATTCTTAAGATTTTGATAAGAATTTTTTTTTTTTTTTTTTCGACACTGAGAGCAAGTTTGTGATCAGGGGTCTCGACAGTGGAAGGGTTAATAATTATCCCTTTGTGATAGGCTTTTAAACCTTATAAACCAATCAGCAATCAGGATTAAAGCTGGAGTAGGTTTAGAAAGTATTGCAAGACAGAAGTATAGTCATTATACTTAAACTAGTGTGGTTTTTATTTTGTTAGGTATGAATATCTCAGTGTGAATCTTGAAAAATTAGGTTGAAAAAAAATTCTGCGTTAGACCACACGTGTTAGATTTGACAGACTAGGTTACAGCAGCCTGATTAGATATGATTATTATTATTATTATTATTATTATAATCAAATAGAAGCACTAAACCTGATTAGATGTGAGAGGTTAGAAATATTCAAGGCTGGTTAGATCTGACACGTTGATTTTTCCCAAATTAAGGGATTCTTTCATAAATGCAATTGCTTTTCCAATAAAACTGTGAACTCCATACTTTGAAGTTCATGTCATAAAATAATTTTACCCTGACGATGATTTGACATTAAAAAAAAAAAAAAACTCTAAGCCACATGTTAATTAGGACAATGTGTCTAGACCGAGTTTCTTTGAACTCGTTTATTTTTTGCATTTAAAGATCAGTAGATCATTTATTAACCGTTTTCTGAGAACTGATGCCATAATTGACGTGCTTGCACGAGGAGTGTAATTTGCAAGAATTCACTCGTACGATGATGGTGTGGGAAGTGAGGCACATCTTTCTTATCTTAACATCTGCTACGGTCATTCTTTACCTGACATGGTAATATAAGCCAACCTAATGCAAGTGCCCGAGGCAAAATATAATCATGCCTGAGATTAATATACTCTTAACATAATAATCGAGGGCACAGTTTAGTATGTTATAATGGGTAATGATCAGTTACATCAAGTGTTACATTGGCATGAAATTCCTGCTCACTTGATGGGCGCAAATTATGAAGTCTTGGATTAATGTGTGTAGAGATGAATTTTATGGTGAAATATATTCCGAGGAAAGATCTTCCCATGTGTTTTCAGTACTAACCGTCGTTTGGAAACTAGTTAGGGACGAGAAGAGTTTCTTTCCAGCATTATAGATTCTACAATACATCTTTGCTTATTGCTGAGTCAAAGAAGAGATACCTGTGAGTTGTTTGTGTTCATGGCAGCTAATCTGAGTGTACAATTATTTTTGTATCAATGAAATGTGTTCCAAGGTTTGTTTTAGTGTTAGGAAATCTGTTATGAAAAGTGACTTTTTAAGTGTTGGTAACTGGCCTGAAATCTGTGCTAAATTTTTTTCTGGAATTTGTATTGAGATGTATTGTTACCTGTCTTAAGTTTTCTGAGATTATATTGAAAGGTTTTCTGTAGTCTGTGCCGAAAAGTTATTTTTTTTTTTGTATTTGAGTTGAGAAGAGTTGTGGAGATTGTTTGTAAAATGTTTAAAAATTATTACTGTATCAAAAAAAAAAAAAAATTCTAGAGTAAAATCGTGGCGACAGAGTTACAGGTAAGTGATGTATGTTATTGTCAGAAGACACTAAGAGAAAATATTTTTTTTAATATCAGTGAGAGGCGTGTTACCTCCATAAGCCTGAGGATAATTCAAGATATTTTGAATGTCACCATTTGTGGTCGACGAAGTAGACATCTCATCCCTTCTGGTTGACGAGGTAGTCATCTCATCCGTTGTGGTTAATAAGGTAGTCATCGCATTTTTTATTGACGAGGTAGTCATCTCATCCTTTATAGTTAACGAGGTAGTTGACTCATCCTTTATGATGGACGAGATAGTCATCTCATCCCTTGTGGTTGATGAGGTAGTCGTCTCACTTTTCGTGGTCGACGAGGTAGTCCTCTCATAATTTGTGATCAACAGGGTAGTCATCTCATCCCTTGAGGTTGACGAAGTAGTCATCTCAGCCTTTGTGGTTGACGAGGCGGTAGTCTCTTCCCTTATAGTCGACGGGGTAGTCGTTTCGTCCCTTGTAGTTGAGGAGGTAGTCGTGCCAGTGCCTGGAATGGCATCACTGGAGAGACTGTCCTCTCGCAGCTCAGAACCTTTAACAAAATTAGTCAGGTTACTTTTGAATTCTTTGTGATTCTCTGTGACAATTTTCAGCTTAGAGTTTCTACTAGTATCAGTTGTTTGGTTGTTGTGATACGAATCACCAATACTTTGCAAGTTTATTTGATCTGTAACACCTTGAGAATCTGCGGTTGGAGTTCGTTCGTTTAAAGTATCGTAAATGTTCATCTCTGGTTCACTGATATAAAGATTTCCTTTGGAAGTTTCATTGGTCACAGGCGGATAACTGGTATGGTTATTCTTCCTATTACCATCGTGCTGATTTGCGTTATCTGCTGACATAGAAGGGCCAACTGTAGAAGCTGTGAAGGCGCGTATTAATGGATATAAGGGTGATTCAGTGGGAATGGATACCGAGGCATTTCTCATTTCCCAAGTGAAATCAGCAGACGAGTGTACAGTATACTTAGTTTCTTCATTGACAGTGTCTGTCACAGGTGGAGTGGAGGTCTTTGGTAAGCTCTCTTCAGAAGATATTGGGAATAGATTCTTTTGAAAAGTGGAGGTAGAGTAGTGGCCGAAGACATCGGTTGTGTTGTTATTTCCGAGTACACTGGTCGCCTTGTCTCAGACACGATCCTGAACCCTGTCGATCTTCTGAAGGTGATTGGGTGCCTCTGAGGTGCTACTGGCACCACGGGAATGGCCACTGTCCTCTGATGTGCTGGGCGACACACACTCAGTGCCAGGTTGGTTCTGCAGAGTCAATATTGTATCAGTAATTAACGATTTTAGTACAACAATCTGAAATTTTGCACAGTTGTGAATGTAACAATACAGGGGAAATTAATTGTAGGAGCCTTGAGTTACTAACCCACAGAAAAAAAATATTACCACTACTAGTAATAATATACTATTGTTTTATAGCTATTTTTCGTAGTAGTAGTAGTGGTTAAATTAACAGCAGCAGTTATAGCAGAATTAGGTTTTCTCTAGAAACTTTTCATAACTTTGGTGCATGATATACTCTACGTGCTTCATATAATTCCCATTGTCTTTGCCACAAACTGTTTTGATGAAATTCAATTCACCTTAGGCAAACTGATGCTTGGAGCTGAAGCTGTAAGATATGAATATACAGTTGTACTTCTCGCAAAATAATCACATTTAAAGATCAATTAACAACTTTATAAGATGTAACTAAACTATTGCAGATATCAGTGAGAAGAGTTAGGGTGTGTGTCTGTCCCATGATTAGCAGGCGGAGGATCGAACCTCTTGTGCTGACTGACTCGCATGGGTTTATCGCTTCACATAAAGCATATACTTGCAGATATATGCCTCTGTATTGCATAAAAAAATCTTCAAAAAATAAGCATGCAAAGTATGACTATGGGTAATACAGATCTCTGAAAAAAGATTATTACAATTATCAATAAAACTTGACTTTTTATATTGGTCATGTATAAGTTTGAATGTAAGTTAGAAATTAATGATAAAAAGGCACAATACCGTGACTGGAACAATACGCAAATAACCCGTCGTAATAAGTTTATACAGTGAAGAGGTTGAACTTTGAACAAGTGCGTTCACGAGATGTCAGAAGAGGTCAGGAAAACAGAGCCTTGGTCGGTCATGTGCGCTGCCACAACAGAGCCTTAGTCGGTCATGTGCTCTGCCACAACAGAGCCTTGGTCGGTCATGTGCTCTGCCACAACAGAGCCTTGGTCGGTCATATGCGCTGCCACAACAGAGCCTTGGTCGGTCATGTGCTCTGCCACAACAGAGCCTTGGTCGGTCATGTGCGCTGCCACAACAGAGCCTTGGTCGGTCATGTGCGCTGCCACAACCGTAATTTACATTTTCATATTTAACTTTTCTGTAACTCAGATAATAGCATGAAGAAACGCAAGGCACACCCAGAATGCGTCTGTTTCAAACTTAAATATCCTGTGGCACAATTCTATTTAATAACGGAACGGAAATGTCGTCAAAAGTTGATCGGTAAATCTATACTGTCTAAAGTGTCTCGACAGACAGTGGATATACTCCAGACAGTATTATAGAAAACTGTGATTCCCATTCGCTCATAGGTTGTTATAATGACTTCTGAAACTCACTTTTAAAAATTCATAAAAAAATATGAAATACACTGCAAAAATCATATGAGTAAAAATGTCTTGGAAGCGGCCAGTCTTTAACATACTAGTAATACATACAAATCCCTCCAGTATTTCTGAAATGGAACGTTAAGGGTCAAGATTTACACACAAAAGATAAGATCAAGTTTCTTACCTAATGGCCACATTAATGACATTATTTCCCCTGAAGAAATCTGAGGCCACAATATTGGTCATATGAGCCCATCGTTGACGCAGCCACCGGGTGATGGAGAAGTTGACACGGTCAGCTAGGCCACGCACACCCACGTGAGAGCGTAATATCATGTCCCACAGTGTTGGTGTGAGGTGAGCCATGGCTGCCCACAGTCTGGGAGATCCAACCCGCTTGTTCATCTGAGCGTCCAGGTAGGCCCTGAGGTCGTCCAATATCTGAGCATTAGCCCAGGCCTGCGGCAGAGGTGGCCACACCCATTCATGTTTATCTGCTGCATCAGCGTCAGCAAAGGTAAAGATAACCCTCTTCCCTATCTTCCAGATCTGATCTAGGGAAACTAGTGATCCATAGCGGTTATGAAGGAAGTGAGACCCAAGTGTTTCATTCATTAATGACAAGAGAAGCGGCATCGCCTCGGGCAAATCAAAGCCGATGGGTGTGCGATGAATATCAATAATAAGTGGGTCTGGAGATATGGCCAGAAAACCCCTCACACCGGTGAGGACCTCCAGCAAAGGCCGCCAGCGTACAAGGTCATGGTTGATCCACAGTAGTTCTTGCGTGTCGGGGTAATAGGCTACGCGAAGGTCCAGGTACCTAGCATTATAGAAAAAAAATATGGTTTAGAAAATGAAATGTTCGAACCTTTGCACTCTGCCATGGTCTCATATATATTTGGGTAAAACTAGCAAAGTAATTTGATCTGTGGCACATTCCCCACCCTTGCAAATTTTTTTTTTCACTAGTGATCCAACTCCCAAGGCTTTCCATTGCCGTCAAACTATCAGTAAGAGGTTTTTCCAGGTACCTACTTATTGCTAGATGAGTAGGGACAGCAGTGTAAGGTAACATGCCCAACACTTTACCAGTTCCTGGTAAGTTGTACCGAGGTACACAGCACCAGAACCATTTATTTATTCAATGCTTTAAATATAAGAATTTGCTAACTTCATGATTAGTTAACTGCCATCTTAACATACACTTCTCTCTCCAGAGTACAGACCATATTACCTGCCTTCCATCTTCTGCCACTATTCATAAATTATGAGAACTTTGACATTATTCAATAAGTTTCACATTCTTCTCGAATCCATTTCTTCGCATAAGTTTTCACAAACATTCACATACCCTGAGACAGTTTTTCTCTTCCTGTCATTGAGCTATTAAGCAGTGGACTGACCTGTTACCGTAGAGGAGTTGGGAGATGATATCCTCGTCTTGACAGACGACCCAGGCAGACACAACGTCACCTTGGTCCTTAAGGGAGTAAGAACCAGCATTGTGGGTGCCAGGTAAGACCAGGGACCTCAGGGAGCGATTACCCAGCACCTGCCTGCAATACAACCACAGAAATTCACGAATTCATTCCACAAGCATTTGTATTTAAGGATAATAAAAATATATGCGTCAGTACAGTTGTGGAATACTAGAGTTCTTTGATTTCCGGAAATTATGAACACAGAGTTTCAAATTTTATAATTACTTTTGTTGGTTATCTTAATTCTAACATCTTGTGTGTGTCTAATTGTAATTGAATGTATACATGGGGAAATAATACACAATTATTTGAGAATACTGGAGTGGGTCACCTATGATCAAAGAGCCATGAGGGATAGGCAGCCAAGCACTCAGCTGCCACACACACACCGTTCCTGATGAAGCCAGCGTAGACCCCAACACACCCACCCCGAGCCAACACACTCAGCTGTGCAGGGAAAACACCTGTCAGTCAGCATGGTACACCTTATCTAGATCATAATACAATACCGTGACAATAAGATACTGTAAACGACAGTGATGACTGGGAGTAGAATGTAAAATTTTCGGGTATGTGGCAAGTGCAGATTAATTAGGGCCTTAGTAAAGTAGAAATCATAGAAAAAAATAAGTGTTACATTTAGAATGTAAATAATAGAGTACGAACAATGAACCAGGGTCAGGGCAACAAACAGCTTTAGCTCTTTCAGCCAAAAGCCGTCTTCAGGAGTTGAAACTTTGATAGGTATCACAGGAAGATTTGGGTAACAAATCGAAAAATTACGCCACCACATGTCAATATAAACAGTTTTACTGGATTATCCTCTATGATACATCTCTTAGGTTTCAGATCTAGAAGTCGGCGACATATCTATAGCTGTGCTTTCCCCAAACCGATGGCTTACTGCTCATTCTTTTTCGCTTGTTGCAATAATGGTTGCATAATATTGAATATAATCAAGCTGGATGCGGAAACGACGTAAAAAAATAATTAATTAGAATCTCGAGCTGAGGCAACAGTACATAAGAGTTAATAATAAAGCAAATCGAATTGTTGGTCTTATATAGAGAAGTATAAGTCACACTCTTATTAACATAACTGTGTTGGAAACCATGCGAAGAACATCCTTCAAGAGCGTGATTGGTGCTGGTGTAGGGATCTTGATACAAAGGACTGGAGTTACCTTCGAAGACATTGCTAAATTACTCTTGTGTGACACAGTGTTTGTGGGGCAGTGTGACAGTGTATGTGTCACACACATGTGTCACAGACATCAATCAGGAGTATGGCTTAAATGCTGTAGATTTGTTTCTAGAAAAAGATCTGTGATATAACAGTGCCCAGTGAGGTTTGATAAAGACCCATTATGGGCCCTGTAATCCTCTGTTTCCTTTCCGCTACCGCTCACAGGATGAGGGTAAGGTGCCTGCTCAGGCGGCACAACTAAAAACCTACAGCCACATATAGGTGAGTACATATAGGCGAGAACATACAGACACACGCTCACTCTCACTCCCTAATACTTTTTCTCTCTCTTTACCTCAATCCTAGGCAACGTAATGTTGGTAGTAATGGTGCCGCGGGAGGCGTATGGAGTATCCCAGTGTAAGGGTGTGGCATCTGCCAGAAGCGGTGGGGTGTGGTTGGGGGCGTTGTGGGGGGCGGTCTGGAGTGTGGTGGGCGTGGATCCTGAGGAAACACCCCAGCCAGTCACCTTCGTATATTTCTTCAGCGTCCCAGTTGACCTGAACGACAATGAACAGAAAAAAAGACAGTTATTCAACTGACGGGATCACTAGGTAGACACCAGCGTGGATATACATCCAGCTCATGTATAGTTACTACTAACGATGCTCTAAAACTACCTCACAACTACCCTCGTTACACAACCCTCACCTGAGAAGGGCCTGCCTAGCATAGAGCAGTAGACCTACTGCAATGTTCCTGCATTATGTTCTTATGAATCTCCTGATAACCTAACATGAACCATCTGACACCCTCACACGAACCACCTGACACCCTCACACGAACCGCCTGATAACCTCACCTGGAGTAGCCTAAAGTGAAGTTTGTTGTGGATGCTATGTGGTGAAGCTTTGACTGTTGGCCACACCCGCACGCCCACACCTCCCGCCCCCACCAGGTCTGCACACACAGCTGCTGAAGACCAGTGATAACATCTCTGTAATGTATTGATTTTTGTATACTGACAACAAGCTGAAAGACAATTGTATATGAAATATTACCGGCTTTTATAGTAGAAGTGATAGTAATAGTAGCATCAATAATAATAGCAGTAGCTGAATAGTATCAGTGACAGAAGTAATAGCATCAGTGATAATAGTAGCAGTAATAATAGTATCAATAGTATGTAATATGTATGCGAGTATTGCATTTTTAGGGAATAAGAAAATAACTTTAAAGGAATGTAGTTGAGTTTATCCAAGAATGTAATTATTTCAGGATTTTATTTTTCGAAATTATAATTTGGCTGGGATGGTATTTTTCAGAAATGTAATTGAAGCAAGATTTGAATATCATGGTAATGTATTTCCAGAAAATGTATTTTTTCCTGAAATAAAAATTTTGATAATGTATTATATGCTAGAGAATGTACTTTCTCTAGCAATTTAGTTTTCCATAAATGTTCGATTCAACTGGCAGTGTGTACATAGCTCTATTTGTAGAAGGCATAACCTTTGTCAGGTAACAGGACAAGTGTTTCCTGACGAGGGAGCTTTTTGGTTATCTGACCGAGGCCTTCCGCTGGCTTACCCTTCCACCCCTTTAAAAATCATGGTTATGATTGTATATACGTATATATATCAGTTTGCAGAACTTTACTAAGTCATACAGAAGATACCGAATACTCGTTTATGCAATTTTTTTCCAGGCAATATAATATATTTTGTGTTATCTTTTCAAGAATGCAGCTTATGTATCATTAAAAAAAATGTATTTTGAAGAGACTGTGGGATTTACAATAAATTTGATTTATTAGGAAATGTAATTTTTTCTGCGGTGTTCAGTATACATAAAGTTGTAAGAGTATAATATACCGTTAAACTTATATGTAATAGTGTAACTGTTCCAAGAATAATTTATTCTAGTGAATTTAATTTCTCCGGTAATGTATTTTTTCCAGAATATATTATTATTATTATTATTATTACTATTATTATTATATTCACAAAAACGCTAAACCTCTGAAGGTCATTTAGCCTTTTCTCAAGATTTGATTTAACTTTACAAATTGTACGGTGTTACTATTATTATATTCATGGAGGAAGCGCTAAATCCGTAGGGTTCAAATAACTCCCTAGGAATGGAAGATAATCGGTATTGATGCAAAGGTGAAGATAGCCCCAATTCCTTGGATCAGGTGCCCTTCACCAGCATCAAGGCAGCCTCCTCGAGAAGAATAGTTTGTATAGGACATGAAAATTTTACCATAAATGTAGCAATGAGAGGAAGTAAATTTTTTATGAAAATAGTTTGGGGGAAAAAAAGCTTTTCAATCACCCCTATGGGATGATTGGAAGGTGTCGAACTGCGGAGACGACACGTTCAGTGTCCTAAAGTGAAGATCGAGGCCGTAAACGTTCCCTTCGTGGTGCTGGAGGAACGACACCACCAACGTCGATACTTGAGGACGACGGGAGGTGAGGAATCAGAGTTGGGGAAGTGATTGTAATGCAGTAGTAATTGTAATAGTTACATTAGATATCGTAATGCTAGTTGGGAATACAACAGCAGCAGCAAGAGGAGCAGTTGTAATACGTTTAGTAGGTGTTGTTAGCGGTAGAAATAGTAATTGTAATTTCAATAATCACTGTTGCAGTTGCAATATCAACAGTAGTAATAGTAATAATAGTAGTAATTGTAATATCAACAGCATTAATTGTAATATTATTACTACCAGTACTAATAATTATAATAGGAGTTATAACAGTAGCAATATTAATAGTAACAAAAGAAATAGTAAAAAACAATAATAGCAATAGTACAAATGATAGTTGCAGTAATAATAGTACGTGGTCCCTCGGTTTTCGCCGAAAATTCGTTCCAGAATGCTGCTCAAGTGCCATTACCGAACGAATTTACTTCCTAGAAATAATGTCACATAGGTTAGTCTATTTCAGACCCCCAAAAATACACTTGCAACAGCACTTACGAAAATACACTTACATAAATGTTCGAGTTTGGAGATGCACGAAAACCGAGGGACCACTGTATCAGCAATAAAAAAAAAGTAATAACAGTTAAAGGATAATAGTTATAATAGTAGCACTGTAACACCTAACACTAACAGACGCAATAATGTAACTTTATTTCCCAAGAGGATGCATTAAAGTTAACAGCAAGTTAACAGCATCATTTTTTTACATGGAAAACCCGATACTTGTGCTTCCTCATTCTCCTGTATCAGTTGGAAAGACCAAAGTCTCAGAACCGAAACATAATAAAGATATACTGAAAGTATGTGTGTGTTTGTTTGATTACATTTATATTGTCGGTATCAATATATCTTCTGCCTTCATTGTAGCGGTAAAAGGTGGTAGTAGAGTAATAGAAATGGAAGTAGTAATTGTAGTAGGAGTGAAGTAGTAATAGTAATTGTAGTAGGAGTGGAAGTAGTAATAATAATAGTAGAAGTATTAATAGAAGTACATAGTAGTAGTAGTTGCAATAGTAGTTGTAACAAACAGTAATAGTTATTAGCAGTTGTTTTATAATAGAAGAATTAGTAAAAGAATCAGTGTTGATAGTAGGTGTAATATTAGATATAGTAATAATAACGGTGGTGGCTGACGGGACAATGTTATACTTAGAGTAATAAATATAGTGACTGATACAAATTGTAATAAAATGAATACCTATAGCAGTAATATTATTAAATAGCAGTAATATTATCAAACACCTTATGGCAAAAGTATATAGAAATAGATATTATTTAATTTACATATTTTATTTACTATTTTATCTCCAAAAATAATACGAATGTATCATCAGGTTGGCATAGATATCAAACACTAGGTAAATAGGAAACAAGGAGAAGACACCCGAGATAATGGTTATCTTGTTACACCACCTGGCTTTCAGCAGTGTTTTCACTTTATAATTGACCTCGTCCGCTATCAAGGTCAAGGATAAAGATGTTAACAGCTAGAAGAACCAGACGATTGTTTACTACCCATGGCTAAAGCTGCAGACTCACGTTCTCAAACATTTGCTTCATTTATTCTTGTAGGCCAGTTAAGGTTTGTTTATTTGCTCGACCATGGCCCAGAGCTGGCCAGAATAATTGGCTGTTATATACCTTTAATTGGATGTACAAAAAATTATGACTGTAGCAAGTCAAGCGTAGCGTCCCAGTTGCAACTGCTGTGAGTCATCACGTCTCTCAGCTCCTGGAATCGATTCCCTGGTGTCTTGGACAAAAGCTCTCAGCTGTTAACGGATGTTCGTGATGGTTTGCTTGTGGATCTTGAGGGAAGTATCCAAAACACAGATCAGTATACCGTTGTTCAAAAACTAGTTTATTACTGATACTTTCGTCCAGAATATTAGCATTTTTCGTTAAAATATTATCAGCAGTCGGAAAATACTGCTGTACGTCACAGCATGATAAACTCCGGGAATGACAAGGTCACGCACAGAGACTCTGTTCAACTGCTTTTTAAGAAAGAACATCCATCTAATATAGTATTTAACACAATCTCTATGTAGTGCCAAGACTCAGAAAAAGCTCATCAGCCTAGTCATAAATGTTTCTGTCGTATTTGCGTGAATGGGTAATTATGGGAAGCTAGTTCGTGAAATAGTGACCTGTGCTTGCCTCTGACGTGCCATATTCAATCGAAGATGACCAGGCTTCAATTGGGTCGTGGTCAAAGATACCCACCCAGTCTCGGTGCTGCACTTCTGCCACATCCTAATTTGTTATTGTAACTGTGCAGATTCACTGTGACGGGAACACCCATAAATTTTAATTCCCCAGGCCATACAGCTTCCCTAAGTAAAAAAAAAAAATACTAAAAAGAGATGTAAAAATAAAATAATACTGAATGACTTTATCTCTTTAATAAACAACACGTGTTCATTAATAATAAATGAAGTTGTATGGAACCTTATAACAGTGATCATGCTCCAAAGAGCTAGGGCTTCGATCTGCTGCTGCAGAAGTAGCCAACTACCAGCGCCTGGTTAAGTCGGAAGTGCTATTCGTCTTCTTACATTGGCTTCTGATCTTATTGGCTTCCACAGCGACAGAGACGACATCGGAGGCAGGGATGTAATCCATGGCGACGATGTTTACTTGGTTCCACCAATCTTGGCGGAACCATCGAGTGACTGGGGCATTGGTGATTGCGGCGGCTCCTCGCAGCCCTCCCCAGCGGTTTGCAACCACGTCTAGCGACGAGGGGGTGAACTCTGCCATCGCCGACCATAAGGACCCACGATCCGACTGTTGAGGAATACCAGTGTAGAGGTATACCTCTAGGTCGCTCAGGTTGTTAACATTACCCCAAAGGTGATAGACAGTGTGCCACAAGTATGGGGAGAGCGATACCTCAGAAGACGGGTAAGTAACTACCAGTCGAGATCCACTCGCCCAAAGGTCTCCCAGTGTTGGGTCAGGCTCCAAGTCGTTTGTTGCCATCCACTCCATAAAGCTCAACTCGAGTAGTGTGATTAATTCCTGGTGACGTTCAGGATAACCATCGAATCCGATTTCTAGCCCGTGGATATCGAAAATGACGATTTCTTCAGTCTGCTTCATGAAGTCGACAACGTTGTCTATATAACTTTGCAACGGAGCGATGCGAACATCGCCGTGGTTTACGAAAAATTTCTCCTCAGTCTGAGGGTAATAAGCGATTCTCATGTCCATATAGCGGACACCAAGCACGAGCTGCTGCCACAGGCTCTCGTCTTGCGTGAAAGTCCACCGCCCCACCTCGTCTCCAATAATTCCCAAGCCAAAATGGCCAGAAGAGCCAGCATCATGAGTGCCTGGTAGTGCAACTTTAGTCAGCCGTGTTGTTGACAATTGTGACCTCAGAGATGACAGCCAATGAGGTCTCAGCATCAAGCACGCAGAGTACAGGAGGGTTCCATCACGTATGTAACCCGTCCAGTATGGTAGGCAGGAGTCTGCTGTGTCCCTCAGAGAGGTAGGGATAAGGCTGTCGTCCCAGCGCTGATCAGTCCTGATAACACCGTCATCACCAGACGCTGGGAGCTGAACTAAGGGATCATCTAGAGACACAGTGGGGTCATGGTCCCATAGCCCCACCCAGTCCTCCTCCTGGAAGTCGCTCACGCCATACCAATTGACCTCCAGCCAGCGGATGGCCTCAGTACCATTGTTTACGAACTCCGCCTCGGAACTAATGGATACATAGACGCCAGTCTCCTGCAGCCGGCACTCTGCAACACGTTATTTGGAAATATTATCCCTGGTAAGTAATGCAAGTTTCCATATGAGAAACATACGCTCATCACCATGTCCTACAGCAACCAAGGTTATAACATGAAGGACAAACACTAAATGCTCAATATCACATCTAGTAGCAGCAATGCTATAGACATCACTTAATAAAAACAGACAGTAGATATAGATATGGAAAGGCCAAACCTAAAGGTTTTGTATATATCTGAAGCTTGTCATGAACATCATTACAAATCTCCCTTTGGCTGTATATAACGGTAAGAGCTGACCAAAAGCGGCAGCCCTTGTTACAAAGCTCATCATTTTATTGATGGAATATAATGCCACAAGTTGATGAATAAGACATGTACAATACTTGGGTATCTTTATTGCCTAAACTTTTCTCTTGCACAACAGGCTTCTTCAGAGCTATATTCTCAGTTTTATTATTATTCAGTAAAAAACTGAAAACAGTAGAGACAGTATTGATGTATTCAGTCCCTCAGTCTTGGTAGAAGGTGGTCAGTCCCTCAAGCTAGAGGACTGAAATCAAAAGAAATAAACTCAGCACGCAGGACTAACAAACCCAAGACAGACTAACAAACCCAAAACAGACTAACAAACCCAGCACACAGGATTAACAAACCTAGCACACAGGATTAACAAACCTAGCACACAGGATTAACAAACCTAGCACACAGGATTAACAAACCTAGCACACAGGATTAACAAACCTAGCACACAGGACTAACAAACCTAGCATACAGGATTAACAAACCTAGCACACAGGATTAACAAACCTAGCACACAGGATTAACAAACCTAGCACACAGGACTAACAAACCTAGCACACAGGATTAACAAACCTAGCACACAGGACTAACAAACGCAGCATACAGGAGTGCACTATTAGTGAACAAGTAGCGTAGCCCACAGACCAACACAAGAATAACTACGAGCCTGAAGGGCCAAGAGGAAAGAATGGTTCTTTCTGTGAGAAATGCTTGATCCTCAGAAATTCTTGACAGCCTTAGAATGTCATGACCTGGTTATGGGATCGAGTCCCCCCTCAAAAATTCTGAAACTTACCAGTAAATTGTGCCGTGTGTGTGGTGGTGGAGGCCAGAGGTCCGCCGGCCAGATATACTGCTACAGCCAGCACACGCGTCAACCCGCACATCTATCGGGAAAAAGACCAGTTATAGGATGGTAGACAGCAGCCATAGTCAGATACTATCGCTGTCATTTAAGTGTTTAATGTGTAAGTCTGTCAAATATCATGCACTCTAGCAGGATTTAATTTTGTCTCATGAATATGTAAGATGGCAAGTATATCTAATAAATATCAACTCATTTTATTTTCATGTTTCTTAACAGATATTATTTTTGTAATATTTCTTATGCAAATTAGGAGACCTGTTCAGAGATCGAGCCACTAGGAATAGACAAGATAACCACTGGATGCATTTACACTTATACCCCCACACATAGAAGCAAATAAACCAAGCGAGGGGGGTTATAAAGATAGCTTTAGACCTTTCTTTTTTCAGAAGCTAGAACAGTGAATTTGTCATGGTTTACCTAGGACATCCATAGAATTTTGGAAAAGTTGGGTGCCATTTGTTTATTCAAAACATGGCGGCATACCAATGGGAACAAGAACGCTGCTATATAATCTAAATGAGCTGTTATGAATGATGTATAGGTTATAGCAACACTATGAAGCTTCTGTTACTTATACTTCATGATATAAATCAAAGCCGTGTATTAGCCGTATGGGAATCAAGTAGACACAACTGTCTTACATTCACTTTCCTGCTACCATGGCTCCTAAAGTCTTTATTATTAGTGTTGATGTGTTGATCTCTCACATCGTGACAACATTTATGATGTTTACAGTATTGCAACACTCCAAACACCCACACCCAACCTCCCTTAGTTTTCGTCTCCCGTTCGTATCTATATCTTGAAAAATTATTCGCTGCCCAGCCTTTGCGGAGTGCGGGTGTGCTTGTTTCTGGTCCCTAGCGGTGGAGTTGAGAACTGGTAGTTTTCATCAACATGGTGGAGCGCTACAGACGACGTGTCAATACTGTCTGTATTGAAGTGTTGCAGGGCGCGATTTACCCAAGCAACGCAGATGTTCTCCTCCCAGCTATTTTGAGGGATTCTTTAGGGATATCCATTGAAGAATTATTTGGGATATCTCTCAACGGTTCGTCGAGGATTTTTGTCAAGTTTGCAGTGGCCAGCGCATATGAGCGAGTGGTTGACACATATCAGGAGAAGAGGATTGTCGTCAACACGGGATTAGAGGTACGGCTTCGAGATGTGTCACGGTACTACACTTATATACGAGTCCGAAACGTGCCGTTCGAAGCGTTGGAGTTTGATGTGCGAAACGTCTTCAGTCAATTTGGTGACGTCCATGCAGCCACGGTGGGCCGGTGGGCACAGGGGACTTATGCCGGGCTGCAAGAAGGTTCATTTTCTTTGAAAATGACGCTCAAACGTCAGATACCTTCATACGTCATGATGGAGGAGTTCAGGCAGCAAGTCTATGTGACTTACGCAGGCCAAGTTCGAACGTGTCGCCTGTGTGGATTACCTGGACATGTGGCGGCGGCATGTGATCGTCGGATGGGCCAACAGAGACATGGAGCTGCTGATGGTATGAGGAAGGATGAAGTGGTGGTCGTGGATGCTATGGATGAGTCGCCACGGAGAATATGAGCGTGGTGCCAAGTGGACAATGGAGTGACATTGTTGATAAGGAGGATGAGCGTGTACTAACGTTGTCACAGGTGACCCAGGATGGCGAGACAGCGGAGACAGAGGAAGTGGCTCTGCCGGAAGGTGTGAACTTGGTTTTGTCTGAGCCGCTTTTGGAGGATTTTCCACTGTTGTTGGACAGTCCTGTGTGTGAGGGCACACAGCATGGTGTGGTGGACTTAGGAGCAGAGGTGAGGAGGGACGAGTGAGACGAGTGTGATGGGCGTCTCAGTGAGTGGGCCTTGCCTTCAGGTCCAGGAGGTTGGTGTAGAAGTGCACAGGGAGAGGATTGTGAGGCTATGGAGGCTACAGGGGACTCCAGGAAAAGGCCTAGTGGTCTAGTTGAGGACGATGTCCTAACACCTGGGCAACAGGTGTGCAAGAAGGCCTGGGTGGAGGTGGCAAAAGGGGACGGGGAGTGTCAAGGGTAGAGAGGGGATGAGGGACAGGAAAGCAGACAGGCAAGTACTGGGAGTGTCAGTAGAGGAAGAGAGCATTAGTAAGGAAAAGTCGGTAGTGACGAGGAAGTTGAAAAGTAGAGGAAAGCCCACTGCTTCTTTTCAGGTGTTTAACGATGAATGTAAATGGCCTCCGAGCGGAGGTCAAACGTAAATGGGTAGAGGTGACATTAAGACGTTTAAATGTGGATGTGTATATTGCAAGAGCATAATTATAGGATGGGGAGAGATTTGACGTTAAGTGGATTTACAGTTTATGCGGGTAGTGCGGGTAGTTTCAAGGGAGGGGTGGCGATAGGTATACGTGTGACCAGTCCCTTTCGGTTGTTGGCTTGGGAAGAGGGGGGGGGTGGGAGGGTGGTAAGGGTTGAGGGTTTATGGGGGAATGTCAGAGTGTGTATAGTGGGAGTTTATATGCCGGCTATAAGTTGTAGAAAAACTAAGGAAGAATTTGTGAGAGAGGAGTTGATATATTTCTTACGGGGGTTGCCGGTTGTGACTATTGTCGCAGGGGATTGGAATTGTGTGATTAGGAAGAGGGATGTGGAACCGAGAGGGGCGGGGTGTGAGTTGGGGGTTTTGCGTGATGTTTTGGGTGCGGCAGGAGTCAGAGATGTGGTAGGGGGCGGTGGGTGGCATATAGAAAATACGTTCATACGTAGGGGCTATGCTGCAAGACTCGATCGTGTGTATGTGTCGAGGATGTTATAGTGGAAGGCGTGGATTGCGTTGATGTTGGGTTTTCCGATCACAGGGGTGTGTTGGCAGTGTTGGGATGGGAGGGAGCTGTTAGAACGTATGCTAGTTATTGGAAGCTTAACGTGGGCTTATTGCAGGGGAACAGGGTAGGAGGAGTTTTGAGGAGTGGTGGGAGGGATGTGGAATGATGGGAAGGACCGGGTAGATGTGGTGGGTTGGTGGAATGGAGTGGCGAAAGTGGGTATTCAGGATTTTTATAAACGGGAAGGTAGAGAGCAGGCGAGAATGCGTTATGGCCTGCAGAGGTATTTGGAGGGGCAGTTGCGGGATTGTTATGTGGGGGGGGCGGGTTACTCGCTGGAGGACATAGAGGTTTTGAGGGGCCAGTTGAAGGATATACAGAATGAGAGATTCCAGGCTATCAGAGTGAGGGCAGGTATTGAGGATGTGCTACGGGGGGACAAACCGTCTTTGACTGTCTTGAGTGGTTTTCGAAAGAGGAGGCAGGGTATGACGATGACGTCATTGAAGGTACACGAGGAGTTGGGTGGGTATATGGAGGGACAGGTACTGAGGTCGACAGAGGGTATGAGCGGGTTTGTGGATGTTTGGTTTCGGCGGTATCTAGACCGTAGGTTGGAGGAGGTGGAGGCGAAAGAGGAAGTTTTGGAGGGTATACAGGTAGGGATTAGTGAGGAGGAGAGGAAAGGGATGGAGGGTAGTATAACTGAGGAGGAAGTGTGGTTCGCAGTGAAGGGGATGCAGATGGGTAAAGCGCCGGGAGTCGATGGATTACCTAGTGATTTTTATGTTCAACATTGGGGAGTGTTGAAGGAATGTTTGACGAAAGTTTTCAATCGTTTGAAGGAAGTAAGGTATATGGGTGAGGATCAGCGCACTGGAGTTGTGGTTTTAGTGCCTAAGGGAAAGTGGTGGAAACGATTAGGGATTACAGAGCTATAACACTTTTATGTGCAGATTACAAAATCTTTGCACGGATTTTGGGTAATAGGGTTAAAAAGGTTTTGAATTCTATCATAGAACGTGGTCAGTATGGGATACCGGGAGGTGTATGGGGAATGGGCATGGTAGGATTAGGTCATTCATCGAGGGTCGAGAGGGGGGTGGGGTTTTAGGGCTTGATTGGGAAACGGCTTATGACAGTGTGGATAGGAATATGTTATTTGACATTCTTCGTAAGCAGGGTTTTGGGAATGAAGTAGTGGGTTGGGTGCAAACGTTGTATGGGGGCTTTGGTGCGGGTTCAATTGAATGGAAGGGTGGGAAACGTGGTGGACATGAAGCGGGGTTTGCGACAGGGGTGCCCTTTGTCGCAAATTCTGTTTGCATGCTTACAGGATCCTTTTTATAGGTTAGTATCGAAGGGGGTAGGGGAGGAGGGTCAGGTACCTGGTTGTGCATCTGGAATAGTGGGTTATGTTGATGACACAACAATTCTCGTAGGTGGGTGGGAGGGGTTAGATGCTATAGGGAGGATTATAAGTGTTTTTGGGGCAGCTACAGGGATGCGGATTAACAGGGTGAAATCTAAATTGTTAGAGGTGGGGACGTGGGTGGGCGGGGACTTGGGGAATAGGTATGGTTGGCTTGTTGTTGAGTGCTTGAAAATTTGTGGGATAATATATTGTAATGATGCGAGTAGGGCGAGGGTTGAAAATTCTTCTAAGGTGGTAACGGCGACAATCGCGCGAATGAGTGGATGGAGACCGGGAGATGTGACGTTAATGCAGAGGGTTATGGTAGTGAATGTTTTACTGTATAGTAAATTGTGGCATGTGGCAAGGGTATACCCACTCGTAGAGATGTTGAATTATTACAGCGGAGAGTGTTGCGGTATATATGGGGTTTTGGTAGACATTGGCTTAATAAGGAGGTTGTCATGACGCCGGTTAGTAAGGGAGGTTTGGGGTTGATACCCTTACATAGGAGGCTTATAGGAATATATGTAAAGCAGAGATATGTGGAGGAGGGAGGGGTGGGGGTAAGCGGGTGGGAGTGGTCATGCGTGAGGTACGGAGGTGGTGGAGTGGACGTGACCTGAGTTTATGTGAGGCAATGTTGAGAGTTTTACTAGTTGTCAGAGAGCCAAGGGGTTTTCAGGTGGGGGTTTTGGACAAGCTTGGGGAGGCGGGGTATAGTGCAAGGGGTAGCAGAGTACCCAAAGTATAATTGGCGGGCGACTTGGGTAGGTTTCCGGAAGTTGAGGCTGAGGGCGAGGGTTAGGGAGACGGTTTTCGATTCCTACATGGAATCTTGGCTTCTAAAGCGCAATTGTTTTTAATGGGTTTAGCGAGTGAGGGTACTTGTTTGAGATGTGGGTTTTTGGATACGTCGTACCATGCGGTGTATTTTTGTGAAGATTTAGGCGGGGTACGGGAATGGTTTGGAAGAGTCATGAGGAGTGTAGGTGGGTGTGGGCTTTCGATGTTAGGGGCTTTAAGCCTGGATATTGGTGGGTTTGAGGAAAATGTACGTAGAAGTTTAATGTACCTGGTGGTTGATTTCATATATGTGTCGTGGGTATGCGCGAGGTAGTGGGTGGAGGCGGGTTCGTGCCTTGGCGGCAATTTTTACAGGACGAAATGTAGGAATCAGGGTTTGTATGGGAGAACTTGGGTTGAGGCTTTCTCTGAGGGTTATAGAACGATGACGGTGGTGTCCCTTTTAAGGTTTTGGGGTTGACGTAGGAACCATTCGAGGGGGACTGGTCGATTGGGGGGAGGGGGGAGGTTGGGTATATCCGGAAGGGGTTGACTAGGGTATAGTATGGTTGATTGATGTGTGGTTGGTTAGGCGTGGGTATACAGGGTTGAAGCTAGGATGGGTTGGGACGGGGTGGTATCGTGGGTGTCCGATTTTTGGACGTTTCGGGGATGGGGTTGTAGGTAAATGTTCAGGTGTGTGTTGACTCAGACTTGGTGTGATGTTGGTTGGGGGGGGGTCATAGGGGTCATGGACGCATGGGGTTTTCCTCTAGGATGTAGTAGTGTAATCTAATGTTAAAGTAGTAGGGTTTGTCGGTGGTGATGTGCTGGCGTTTTGCATTTATGTGGCTGGTTGGAGGTTAGGAGGTATTCGGTGTTAGACAACCGACAGTGTGCAGGTGTGCTTGGGTGAAGTTGTCCCAGGTATCTGTGGCAATTCATGTAGGATAAAGTTGATGTTTTGCTATGTTTGTCTTAAGTTTAACGGTTTTAGTATTGTATTCTGTATGTGTTCCCTATCTTTTGTTTGATTATTGGATTGTTATGTATATATGTGTTTCTAATAAAATATAAAAAAAAAAAAAAAAAAAAAAAAAAAATATCTTGAAAGTTCTGTTTGTAGGTGCCAATTCCTTCACGGTTTCGAATTTGCTAAATTTCCTATGCCAATGTTGTAAACTAAGTCAAAGTCCCCAGACTTAACTGACTGCACCAGCTACTGCACCAGCTACTGCACCATCTACTGCACCAGCTACTGCACCATCTACTGCACCAGCTACAAACCATCTACTGCACCAGCTACTGCACCATCTGCTGATCCGGCTGAATTTTAACAGTTGAGTTTTTTCTCGTGTATCCAAGACATTTTAACTGAAAAATGTTCTAGTCGTCAGTGAGTTTGATGAAGCTTCTCACAGGGTTTGCGAAACGAGCAATTCAGTCCCGTTTCTCTGAATAACCATTGTTTTTTATCCTCATCTGTGAATAATGCTGCATATTACAGGTGTCCCACACAATTCTTTAATCTTTGGACTAAGAATAACCTTCCTAAAATTCTTAAGCAACTCCATATATAATCTTTCACACTTCCAGACAGAAAACTGTTCATCTTATCCACAAAATCTGTTTCTCCACGAGAAAGATGAACTCTTAATTATATTTTATTTTTCCGAACTCAAAATGCGCAATGCAAAAACTGCATATGCGAATTCCCAACATCAAGTAAACTGGCACCTACAATTTCCTCTGGCTTTTTCCTTTATCAAGTTCACCAAGTGCAGAGTTCATTGGTTGCACTCATTTCTATATATCTCTTTTTCTGCACAATTAATTGTCTCAGCATTTATACTGAACCACAGAACACAAGTTAATATATTGCTATGTAAATACCTTCACCCCTCTTAATTTGTCCATATATATATATATATTAGTGCATGTGTGTGTAAATATTGCACCAGAATAAACACAAAAATATTTTATAGTAAAATAAATCATATACGAATTTGATATACTCTAATTGAGGAATAAGAAAAAAAGATGCCTTTTTATAAGATGTGAGAGACCTTGAGCACCACTGCCGCCGGATGTGAATAAACATTGGTCCCACCAGTGCAGCCTCTCTTATCTGCAGTAACAAGCAGATTCGTCCACTAACAACCAGTAGTAGCTACCACTGTCCACTTCTACCTACAACATAAACAACACAGTACAGGAGGTCACTGTAAGCGGACGTACACATCAACAGGAGGACACTACAACGCACATCACCGAAAAAGTGTTGGGGCAGAGTGAGAGTGAAGCAACACGGCAGATTCTGGTATTGACTGATGTGTACCGTGGAGGCGGACTGGCAGTGTGCTGCTGCTGAGAGCTTACTGGCCAGGGAAAACTCTCTCCTCCCTACTGCGCCACCCCTCTGCCTTACCCACTACCACCAGCACCACCATCCTATACCTTGCACACTACCACCACCCTCTCTGCCTCACCACTTCACCACCGTCCCCTCAGCACCACCACCCATTGTGTTTATACCATCCCCCCTCCCCAAGCACCCAAGATAGTCTGGGGTCTTACATTGTATTAGTGTGTGAGAAGTTGGAAACGATTTTTGTACATATCTGTAGTTATCATGGTATGTATCTCGGTCACCATGCATATTAATTATGGTACAGGGTGTGTATCACCGTACCATGATGATACTTTTCATATCACTCGTTCTCTCTCTAGGCTGGAATATTGATGTGTACTAACGCCCCCTTTCCCTTCAAGGCAGTCGAAACTACTGAGCTGGAAAATGTACAGAGAACCTTCGCACCTCGCATGAACTCATGTACCTAAATTGCTGGGATCACGTTAAGTCCTTCGAACGTAGGTGAGGGAAGATACTTGTGGGATTGGTCTGAAACCTGCACACCAAAATCACTACAACTGAACATAAGAGGCACGACAGACGGTGCAGGATACCTCCAATGAAAAGCAGAGGAGCGGTAAGAACATTGAGGAAAACTCATTCACGACTCTTTAACACCTTCCCTTCATGCATAAGAAGGATTCCCAAAAAGACACCTAGGTGTCATCAGGAGAATTCGACAGATTCCTCAAAACAGTTCCTTATCAGCCGGGTTGTGGTGCCTACGATGGACTGTGGGCGGCAGGTTCCAAATCTTGATCGTTCAGGCCAGCAACCAGGTCTGGTCTGGGACCAGGCAGCGGCGGCGGTGACCACCGGAAGCTACTCCATGTAAACCGAGTTTGTATTAAGGCACCATTTATGTATCACGATACCATGTGCAAATTACGGTACCGGGTATGTATCACGGCATCGTGTATGTATCACCATACCGTGTATGTATGACGGTCAGGGTGTCAAGTACCTCGCCTCTGAAGCAATTCATCATTCCGCAGGTCAGTAATACTACCACTCCAAAAGCAATCACTCCAAGTCACCCTTCAAGGGGACGCCTTCATGCTGGTGAAGGACTCTTGACCCAAGCAACTGGAGATATCCTTCCCTTCGCATCAACACTGACTACCCCAATGGAAATCAATCCCATTGTTTAACTTTACTGTGTTATCCTAGGGAAAATATACCTAATGTACTTTTTATCTGCCCTCAAAACTACTGTAAAAATTAATTATATGCATGTTATGCACACAAACAAACCTAAATATAAACCTACTACTTACGATCTTCCCTGCCTTCCACTCCAGAAGAGCTGTGTAACAATTAGGGGTTTAGCGTCTCTCATGAATACATAAAGACTGGAAGGCAGCAGTGTCTGCCCTGGTGAGCATCCCACCAGGTACCAACAGTGTGGTGTCATCCCTCCCTCGATGTGTCATCTCTCCCTCGGTGTGTGTCATCCCTCAAGTGTGTTATCCTTCCCTAAGGGTGTCTCATCCCTTCGTCAGTGTGTGTCATTCCTCTAGAGTTGAATTGTGCCGCCTGAGAGGCTAGTTTATTGTACACCCCCATGCTCATCCTTTGAGCGGTAATTAAAAAAAAACAGGATTACAGACGTCATAATGGTCTTTGTAAGACCCCACTGAGCATTATTGCATAACTAGGAAGGAATATTAGTCATTTTTGTATTTTACAATTACTAAGTATAGTTGTTGTATACAGTACAGTAAGGAATAGTTTCACTCAAAAAAATCTTTCTTATTACCAATAAAAAAAAAAATTGGTCATAATTGGGTTGCGATCTCTATAAAGACAATTTATTCATCTAGTCGATGCAAAATATGGATACAACTTTTAAGATTTCAGACATTTTATTATTAACAATGCGATGTTTTGTCATATCCTGTAAGGTTCACATGGAAGTGTCTGTGAAAGGTTGGATATTAGGAAAACTATGATAAAATGCTCCAATATATGGTTCTGTCTCTATTCACACACTTCGCATTTTATGTCAATGACACCTCCGTACAGACCATACTGCCAGAGAAACTTATATCCTAGCCTTAGTCTAGCAATAACATCTTACAATATACTGAAATTGTTACTTTCTCCACATATACGCTGAACTTCACACATTTCATTATGGTGGATAATAGATCTGCTAGTTCCTATCTGTACTGTTCTACTTTCTTCAAGCTCGTTCTTTTTGACAATGTTTCATAAACTTTTGTTTGAAAACCAAAGTAATACTCTACATTCTCTTCCTCCCAAAGTTTGTCATCAATCCCACAGTGTCCCTTCACTCCCCTTTTCATGTCATACCTATATTAGTGTGTGTCAACACTCAAGCGTCTGTGTACCTGACGCAAGGTAATCACAAGGTAATCCAGCACATGCTGGATCACCTTGTGATTAAGCACATAACAACAACACCTTACAGTGGTAGGTGATGTACCTAGGGACAAGGTTGGTGTGGTCATAGAGAAATAGCTCGATCAACCATGAGACAACGATTTCCCCACAATGACTAAGTCAACACTGATCTAGCCTAGAGTACAAAGACAGTTCACGTTCAATAAGTTGACCTGTGTTTCAATATTATGTTTGTAATATACAAATAATTCTCCATTCTTTCTGCAGCGGCCTCTGTGTCTCAAGCAGGATATATACATCGTGAAATGTACGTGTATATGCCAAAATTTTCCTCCACGTAATATTTTATGGATTAAAATGGTTTTAGCTGCTGGTAAACGAGTGTTATGCAACCTTAATAACCGTCGTGTAATCGATGCAAGGTATACCTTAAAGAGCACTGCAAGGTATACCTTAAAGAGCATTGCAAGGTATACCTAAAGCCCTGCAAAGTGTACCTTACAGAGCTCTACAAAATGTACCTTAAATTTAGCCTTGAATTGATAAATGCTATTAGTTGCCTTAACGTGGTTCGCTAATTTATTCCAGTAACTTATTACAACCTGGCTTCATGCACTGGATATTACAGATGCATATTTACTTCCAAGTTCCATATTTAAACATCGCTTTAAAGCTACTCAAAGTTCTCGCTTCAATAACGCTACTTGGGGATTTGTTCCACTCATCTACAATTCTTTCGCTAAACCCGTATTTCCCAATATACTTTTTAAATTTAAATTTGTCAAACTTAAATCCACTGTCCACTGTCTTTGCTAGATACTCAACAGTTATGCTCGTTTAGCCTATTTAATTTTTGTTATGCTCTCAGTCTAACGTTCCGTTATACAGATATCCAGAACAGACCTTTTTTTTCTTATTTTGATATTTTTTTTAAATTATTTGTCATATATTTGCCGAGTCAGTGTATCAACAAGAGAGTGGGCGGGGATGGAGGAACTGACAACAAAAAAATAACGGAGTAAAGTGGACTGTTCTCTGTCCTCGGTGTCAGTGTGTGTCGTAATATGTCGTGATGTGTTGTGATGTGTAATGTTGTGCTGTGACATGTCATGTGATGTGTCATGCGTGTTGTGATGTGTGTTGTGTTGTGATGAGTCGTATTATGTCGCGTTGTGTACTGTTGGGTCGTGATGCGTCGTGTTGTGTCGTATGTCGTGATGCGTCGTGTGGGCGTTCCACTTTAACACGTAAAGGGAGGTAGTCAAACCAAGACCGACAACCTGTTGTTGTTTAAGCAAACCACACACACACACAAAAAACCCAACAGTGGGGGCAAAAAAGGAACCAAGATTGGGTGGTAGGAAAAACCGAGCCCCCATTTGGGACACACCAGAGTGAGAAGG